>VZZY01016139.1:67937-135098 GCA_013400335.1 Eurystomus gularis
TAGGGGTTTCATAATACTGTTTAGAGAGAGGTATGTTTCTCCTGTCACCATTAAAAAATCTATTTGATTCTGGCCTCTGAACACTGAAGACTTAAAGTGTCTTGGGGACTGGGCTGTTGGCGAAGGGAACAGGTCAAGGCACTTTCCACTCTTAAATCTAGTTTTGAATTATTAGAGTAGGTGTTATGATTAAAACTTATCTACAAATAAGATTTATTGATGTAGGTCCACAAATCTGTAGTTCTCTATAGATTACTAAACATTAAATGGAAAACAGGGGAGTGTAAATGAACACAAACAGACCAGATTCTCACAACAACAAATAAATAATTGTACTTGAAAAGTTAAACAGCCTATAACATGAGTAATTGAAGAAAAGCAATTCAGATATGACACAGAAAATCCATATGATGGATGAATACATAGTATATGGCCTGTGGAAAGGTCTCCATCTTGGTGACATGCTCTAAGAATA
The DNA here is from genome assembly GCA_013400335.1 of Eurystomus gularis. Taxonomy (NCBI): domain Eukaryota; kingdom Metazoa; phylum Chordata; class Aves; order Coraciiformes; family Coraciidae; genus Eurystomus; species Eurystomus gularis. The sequence continues at coordinate 68,413 of VZZY01016139.1, forward strand.
ATGTTTTTAATACAGTAGTTAAGATTATTTTGAAGACCATTAATAAGCAGTGAAATTATCAGGGTGGAAATCTGTGTTTAAAGAAGTTTTGGAGACTGCAGATAGAAACCCCTGCATGGATGCATACTCAGCACTTTGGGACACTATCCTTGTGCTGAATCCTAATTTTACTGCCTTTTATAATGATACAATAATCTTAATCTATATGAGGTAATTAAATATGTTACCGTGTTATTTTGATCTATATGATCTTAGACTTGCAAGTATAGGCTACTTTGTGAGCAATCTCATTTGCCTAATTTTTGCCTGTGGAAAGGTCTCCATCTCACAGACTCGCCTGTCTCTAAGATCTCTGCTTTTCCCTGTTCTCTAACTTTCTAGTCACCTCACTAAAACTAAGCTGATTTAAGCTGTTTCACAAGCAGACTTGTATATGCTAAATTTCCGTTTTTCTTATTCTATCTCCAGGTAGTTATCAAAGATCATTTCCAAAATTACTTTATGGTAAATAGCACACTTACTAGCAACTAAAAGAGTGGTGATTAAGTGATAGCTTTATATCTCTCCTGCAATCAACAAATACTCATACAATGGACATAAGCCCCAACAGTAAATAAAGCCTTTCAGATATATCAGTTACAAGTCAATAATAATCATAGAGAATTTTGACTCACTTTCCTCTACAGTGATATGTAAATTAAGATATGATATCTTTTCCAAAAGTTACATAGAATACAGGGGTTTTTTTTTGCCTGTGCAGATGGAAGCTTGAAAACCAAAATTCATTGCTGAAGTGCTTTATTAACATTCTTCTTCTTGGTGACATGCTCTATTGTTTGTGTCCTGCAATTTAATAGCATCAAGGCCAGTTGCCTGGAGACAACATAAGTATTTCTGTGTTTAGAAGTAAAAAGAACTCTGGGAATTATATGAAAAATAAATTCAATTAAGTAGGGATAAGTAGGGAATTAAATGCATTTAATTTAAGGACACTTTAGAAGGCACCTCACTTTATGTGTTTGTAGCTGGTGCAGAAGCTGCCCCATTAGGTTGAACCTGCTGTCCCATACCATACTTTTCTCGACTAAATACATTTTCAGCTCAAAAACAATATGCCGAGTGGAACTAAATTTGGCCAGGAGATTGAAGCTTATATTATTTTTAATTTGAGTCAACTCTACCCAGATTTACTCTGTAAGCAACTACGTTTCTTTCCTGACTTGTATTTACTGTATCTCGGAGAGAAATACATTGAGTTGTATAAACTTCATTGCTATTCACCCAACCCCATGCCAAGGATCTCTATTATAGTCACTTTCCTCACTTCTCAAAAGGGTTCTCAGGGAAAAACTCATACAAAGCAGTGCTCTGAATTGAAAAATAATAGGAGTTTCTTTACAAACATTCTTCTTCATTAAGATTTACTTTTAAGACTATTCTGCCTGGTGATACAGCCTATTTGTAATGAAAGATGCTCTGCATCTGTGAAGGTTTCCCACCTAGGCTGGCCTGTAGCCAGCTGAGAGCAACTCCTCAGGACCTATAAAGGGTTTTTAGCTCTTCTGAGAGTCAGTGACATCAGTGGCCGCTGCAGATATGTGCTTCTCCTTTCTACTCTGTCCTGTCAAAATACCATGGTCAAGAGACACCACAGAGAGCTGAGGTAGCTTTTGAAGAGTTTCACTGCAGTGCTTTCCTAATTAAAATTTTAAAAAGGAGTGAAGCTTAAGAGTTATGACAATATGTCTTAGAATAGTGTTATGCTTGTTATGCTTATAGAAATGTGTAACAAGTACTATTATAAAGTTTTTATTTGTTACTTGCTGAGCCGCCTAAAACTTTCCTGCTGTTCTACATCTGATGATTTTTAGTATGTACCACTGAACAAATGTAGCCCTCATTTTCCAGTTCAGACTAAGAAAACCTCCCTTCTCTTTACATTATCAAGAATATGGATTTCCTTTTCTTCAGCTTACAAGGACCTAATGAGCATTAGAAACAGAGCAGAGAAGTTCAAAGCCCTTGACTGCTTTTTGGCTTTCACCTCCAGCTTCAGAAACAGCAAGCTCGGCAAAGAGTTGCTTTGCCCAGAAAGTGTGGAAAGGTGACTGATTGGTCAGTATTGGTTTAACTGTTGGATCATTTCTGAAGGCTATTCGTTTGAAAGGTCTGGATGATGATAAGAAGAACGTGAATTTATAAAATGACCCAGTTTTGCATGCAAGCATCCCATAAATCTTGACCAGTTATGGATAAAGGAGGTGTATGCCTACAGCAATGAAAATATAGTGAACATATCCAAATTTTCTGAAGGAGAAATGGACAAAAAGAACAAATACTTTCCAAATATACATCACGTTATCTGTTGATATTATACAGCTGTATGATGAAGAACTTATCTCTGAGTACATTCTCTGAGTTTTGAGATTTTATATTTAACTACAACTCATTTTACTCTTTTGTCTATGTAACTCCTTTTTGTGTAATCCTAAAGTGGCTGAATGGTTTATCTTTTAATTGGGATCTTTACTCACCTAAGCTTGCACTCAGTGTCCAGGAGAATGAGAATCTACAACTCATTTTGACAGAACTCATAACTTTGGTAAAACCTGAAACACAGTTCTTCCAAACTGTGTGCCACAGAATAGATGAGCCTGGAAGAAACTTCTGGAGATTGTCTAGACCAACTCCCTTGCTCAGATCAGAGTAACCTAGAGCAGGTTTCTCAGGAGCATTGTAGCCGTGTTTCGAATATTTGCAAGAATGGAGACTCCACAATCTCTCTGGGCAACCTGTTCCAGCATTTGATCACCCACAAAGAAAAAAAGGGTTATTTTATGTTTAAATAGAGCTGACCTCAGGGTCTTTCCTGCCTAGGTGATTTCCAGCTGGCCCGTTCCCTGCATGTAATGGTACATGAAGTTATCCCTCAGATGCAGGACTTTGCATTTCTCTTTGTTGAACTGCATGAGGTTCCTGTCAGCCCATTACTCCAGGTCCCTCTGATTGGCAACACAATGCTCTGGAGTATCCTGCCAATTTTGTATCATCTGGATATGAAATGAGAAAACTAGTATTTGAGATTTGGAAAAGTCACGCATTTTACCAGTATAGCATTTGAAACATATGACTGCAGCAAAAGCTGAAACGTGAGGGTTGACAGAGTTTCCAGCTCTTTTACTGTATCTGACCTGTCTTACAGCACTTGAAATAATCATTGGCACAGTCTTTGCAAATTAATAATTTTCTGGCAGCTTTTAGAACTCAAAACTTTAAAATGACGTAAAACCCGTGGACTTATAAGAAAGCCATAACAAGGAATCCAAATAAGCCCCTTTTGTCAAGTTTACATATCAAGTAAGCAAATTTAATTAACCTGGTGATCTTCCCAGGAAATGTCATGTCCCCCCAAAAACCGTAATCTCTTAATTAAAAAGATATGGCTGAGTTAATAACTTTAAATATTTACTTATATCATTAAAGAGAAAGAAATGTACAGTAGTTGAAGTACTAATTGAGGGAACTTAAATTGAGTTCTTAACTTTACCACATTTCTAAGTTTACTAAGGGTTTTTGTGACTTGATGTAAGCTTGTTAACAGAGAATTGGCAGAGAAAGCCTGAATGATTCAGTCAGGCTTCCTACAATAAGAAGAACCATATGGTAGACATCTCATGTAGTAGGGTCCCTAGAACACTCTTTGTATGTGCCCCAACTCACTGTAAACCTTAAACTCATTCCAAAACTGATAGGAAACTGGGTCTATACTGAAAGTTAAAGAAGCCCTGGTTATGTTGGTGGTTGTGTCTCTGTATTCATAGCTTAATATGACCTTCATTTGACAAGGCTAAATGCAAAGGTCTCTGCAGAAGTGTTGTTGCTGTCTTGGTAGACTTGGCAAGATTAGATTTGTAGAAGTTTGGGGTTTTTTTTAGACCAACCAGCATACCTGGAAAAAGAAACATCAAAAAACTTCGGTGCACATGTATGTGCCTTTCTTCTAGTATGAGTTAGAACTTCAAAGATATACAGAGACTGAGATAGGTAAAAATCATTAGATACCCATCAGTTAGCCTGTCTGAAAGAACAGGTGTAGTATCTATGCAATAGATGGAACATTACCAGGGAGAAATGTATTAAGATGATGATCTTTTCATTACAAGGTAGGTTATTTCATTTCCGGATTGTGAAACATCAAGAGGTTAATGCGAAGAGAGATGACGATTCGTCACAAAACCAGCAGCTGTATTGAATCCTGGGTATTTGGTATCCAAGAGAGTTATAAATTGCATTATGAAGAGTTACCTTTTGAAGATGTTTTGTATGTCTCCCTTAAATTTTAGGATGGAGAGATCAAAAGTAAAGTAACTGTTTTGTTATTTCCCTTCTGAAGTCATACACGTGATGAGCTGGACTACTGTAGCTTTGATTTCAGCTGAGGTCTAGAGAGCAGGCCATCTTACAACTAATTCACTGGACGGCAATAATATTTACATGGTATCTAGGAAGACAGACTTGCAATGGCAATATCAAGGCAATGATATTCTTTCATTCCCAGTCTGCCTCCAGTTTTATACACAATAGCCTCCTTGTTGGTATCTATCTCAGAACTGCAGTTTCATCTCTTCCCTCCACTGCTTTTATGGGCCATCATGACAAAAGAAACTGTATTTCACTAGATAGCAAAACCTCACTATTTTTAAATGGCAGGGGTATCTCTACAGTGTTACTGTGGCACCGGTTTTCTAGAAGGGATTTTGGGTTTTGCACGCTAACTGTGGGAGTGAATGTCCTCAACATTCTCTCCTAGTTAATTAGTTGAAAATGTAACATGATGGCTTGCCTTTTTGTGTATCCCACTTGAAAAGCCTGTCTTTTCCCATCCACTGTGGAGGATACCTTGCATAGTTTTAGCTGTGCAACTGCACAGTTATAAAATGTTGTAATGCTTCCTTCTCTCACAGGAGGTCACATGGCTGGATATAGTAAATCATTATGAGATTCTCAGAGCCAAAGGTCTGTAAACCACCCTGTGAGGAATAAATAGAGGAAAATAGAGAAATTTTCAAGTGGCAGAGAAGTAGAAGAATAAGATATTAGTGTTATTACTGTTGTCTGCCCTACAAAAAGAAAAACAATGCATTTGCCTTATCAACAGTTCTTACTGTGCATTTTAGGAAGTAACAATAGGAGAAAGGAAAAAATAGTAAAATTTGTACGCAAGAGCACAGTTTATCTCTTCTGTAAGACACGTGTTGTGCTGTGTATTCCAGACAGCCTTGCGTGAAATCAGGAAGGTATTTTGCAAGCAGAAATGAAGCAGCACTTTCTTCTTTTCCTTCTTTGGGGAACTCACAGATTCAGGGAGGTGAAAAACCAGACACAGGCTCCAAAGGTCAAATCACTAAAGCTATGAGACATTGCCTGACAGCAGTTTAAAGAGAATTATATTTAACACAGTGTAAAACACATTAAATACATTCTTTTCTCAGTTATGCCTCGAGCTTATTCACAGTACACTAGTTGCTGGCAGGAGTGGATTGCAGAGAGAAGACAACCTTTTCCTGACAATATAAAAAAGGGAAAAGCTGACTGAAAAAAATCTCAGTCTGACACAGCAGCAGAATGGATTTTAGGGCAAGGTAATGAATCAACAGTAAACCACTGATAGGTGAAGCTCTTCCACATATATTTAAATTTGGCGGTTTGCCTAAATGCCACTAGGTTTCAGACCACATAGGTGTGTTTGTGGACTGGTTGCAGGCATCTCCTGCAAGCATGCTCAGCTGCTCACTTACCAGTCTGCTGAGACAGAGGTAGGGAAAAAACTCCACTCCCAGATCGGCCTAGGCTGCAGGAAGTAAAAATCCTTCTTAGGAATTACTTTTCAGATTTTTAGATTGAATTTAAAAAGAAATGACATTGTGCTAGATCCTTGAATTGAGGACTCATAAGAAAACTAGAAAACAATCATCCTCAGGTTTTTTGTTCACTGTGCCAGAACTTCTAAAATGAAAATTGTCTGATCCGTGTTGCCAATATGACAGAATATAATTGATTCTACACTGTTCATTGTCTGCTGCTATATATAATCAGTTTTATACACATGTTAGGGTATTCTTATTCCATTTTCTTATTTGTAATAAGGTAATGGTTTTTTAACACTGAAGACTGAACCTGCTGTGAGAACTGTTATCTCAAAGGAACAACACTGATGTAAAATGCTTCTTCAGTTCTCTTCCAGATTAACAGTACTCTGTTGACCAATCGATAAAATAACAAAGCATGAACATTTTTGTCTTCTTATACATCCAGTTTTATTTCAAGGCTTACATGGGCTGCAGAAATAATCCAAGCCTAGCAGCAAGCGGCTGTCACAGTACAGAGAATAAACACTGAAATGCCTTCCCTAAACATAAAATTTACTTAATTCACCATGAATCTTAAAAATCTTTAGTGAAATTGACACCATCAAGGCAGCATATCATGCCCCTCCCACACCAAAAAAAAAAAAAAAAAAGAAGAAGAAGAAAAAAAGTAAAGGAATGAGAAATCTCCTTGTAGTTCTATAGAGTTTATAAGACAACAATAATATAAATTATGGACAAGCATATGTACCATGTTATTTCTAAATGAAAATGTTTGCCTAGTTGTACAGATTATACATTCAGATGGAGATATATGTTTTAATCTTTTATTTTTTCATTCATTTAGATTATGACACTGTATCATATAGCGGCTATTCTCATCCCATGGCATCTTGATTAAGTAAATGCTGGAATTACAGCATAATCATAAATGTTAAAGGAGACAGAAAATTCCAGGATGTAAAGCTTTTACATATATGTTTCTGTTTTGCCTTGATGTAACTTTACAGTCATTACTTAATAGAGGTTGAACTTAAAGAAAAAAATCTGATGTTATTTTCTATTTGTCTAGGTGGTAAGTAGCTCTGATTAGCACAGGGGATGATACAGAAGGATGCAAAAGGGATATGAGACTCATTTTGGAGAGGTGAAAAACAAGGCAGAGGTTTTCCAGGGAGCTCTCTGCAACATCAGTTTCTCCAGTAGTGTCTCCATTTCCAGGCAGCTTCACCCTCCCTTCATCCTCCTCTTCCACTTTGTTGAAGCTGCCTGTGCTATTCAGTGCTTAAATGTGTGTGCCCAGAGTGTCAGAGCAGCAGCTCTCCAAACCTTAGCTCCTCTTGTGTTCCAGGTCATGGCTGGCCCCAGCGACTGCTGAGTTTGTAAGGATGAGAGTTTTGAATGGGGTTTGGATTTCATACTGTCCTATTGCTTTTCACTGTGCTGCGCTGTGTGTAGATAAGAAGGTAGTGATTAAATTAAATGACTGGTGTAATATGATTTTGATTCATTGTATTTGTTTAAAGTTATCAACTTCTACAACAATATTTTTTTCTTTCCAAACTTAGCTTCTGATTAGCTTCATCATTATTCATTAGCTGCGTGATTAGCAGAGAGTTTCTTTTGCAGTTGTCAAGGTAATGCTTATCAGTTTGGTTTTTTGTTTTGCTGTTTCTTAGTGACATTCTCAAAGCAAAGATTTAGAGTGTGCATTCAGATATTAAACTACAGTTTATCTGTAATAGTACAGTGCTGTCTTTTTGTCATGGCTTCAGTTTGTGTACCTTATTACTGAGTAACTTCAAGACAGGAATTCAGTAAATGAACACCTCTCAGTCATATTGTGTGAAGCAGGTACCTGAAATAATGCTTGTATTTCTATTGTCTTCATAGTTTTCTGTATCTCATTTTTCTTGTCTCTCCATTTTTAAAGAGAAGAGGCCTTTCTGTATAATTGTAGTCCCCAGATTTATGCATCATTCAGTGTTCCCTTTACTTTCTTTTCTCCATCTCTGTAATATCAATTTTATATAAAGGTGACCTTAATTGAGCTTGTTATTGTAATGTAGTTTTGTTGTAGGACCACCAGGCATCACATTTATTATCGACTGGCAATTTTTCTCTAAAAATTCTGCTTGCCACTAGGAAAAGAATAATAGAACAATCTAAGATGTGTACTCATTCACACACTGATGCTGGTCTCAAGGATTTTTTTTTTTTTTTTTTTTTAATTTATGTCTCTAGATTCTGCATAACTCATCGTCACTGAAGTGTACAAAGTTAGGTGAAATTTAATTGCATGAAATTTCAAAGACGCAAATTGATCAGGGAAGGGGAGACCATATTAAATCTATTAAGTTTTGAAAAGCATCTTATGCTGACATTAAAAAGGCTCCAGAGGCAACAGCATTCAGTGCATGATGAAGTTCTTCAGAATCAATTTTGCACAGTCTCCTCATAAACTGACAAAAGCGTCTATATATCTGTATTTGCAAGTGGGGCAGAGAAAGGCACTCAGTGTGTTAATGACATTATGCCTCTAATTCCCATGCTACTCTCTCAAGCAAGGTGTATAACATTATGTTTATCTGCAGCTTTAATTTAAAGGCAGAGTAAGTTTAAACCTCTCAATAAATGTGGCAGCAACGCTGTGTTTTCCCACCAGTAGCTAGCGGGTATCGGTGAAAGCCTCTCACTTCAGCCATGCTGGTTTGTCTGCTCAATGAAACCCTGATCAGGCTGAGGAAGGAGAAAGTGCCCCACACCAAACTGACGGGGCACTTCTCTAGCAATGGGATGCAAGGGAGTCTCATATTTGGTCCCAGCTACTTGGTCTAATTCAAGGGGGAGAAGGAGGGAAGGAGCGGGTGCTACTGTTCTCTGAGATAAGATTTAAATGCTTGCAGGAAGGAGAGTTGCTTGAGATCTCTGAAAGTGCTTTCTCCTATCTCTAGATAATACAGTAGTAATCTTAGCAAGAGTGACTGTGAGCTGTAAGGAGTAGCATTAGGCCTGAAGTAAGTAATTGGCTATCTAGACAGTTAATAAAGAATAAATAACAAGGTAAGTTAGTCTGGGAAAGCACCCATTTGGCCTGAGACTATACAATAGCTTTAAAGTTTGATGTGTGGTGTGTAATAAGTTAATAAATGAGAGCAGAAAGCTTTGTGTGAACAGAAATTGCTCTCATTTGTGCAGTGTATGCTCATTTAATAATGTATTGTTAATGTGTCTTTAAGATTTTTTTTTTAAAGAGGATGATTAAAAAATTGCAGAGGTACTCTGCTCCTCCTTTATAGGTTCTTCTCTTATCTGACTTGTCATACAGATTTCAATAAAAGCTTTTTGTAAGCTGTAGGTGCTGCAGGAATATGTTGCATTAGCATAAGCTCACCACCCTTGTACAAAATCAAATCCATCAAAGTGCTTCAATAAACGGCTAAATTTTGTAAGCATGTTCACTGTGATCAGTTTCATTGACTTTAGGGCAGCTCACATGCCTGAGTTTTGTTCAACAACGTCTGCAGTAACTAAGCAAGAGTTGCTTGTTAAACACTGAAATAATAAAGGTGAAGACAAAGAAAGGTATTCCTAATTAATTCCAAATAACTTTTTAGTTCTCGAATGTAAGAGTAATTTTTTTTTCCAAACTCAAAGCCAATTTAATGGGCAATTTTACTCTAGAAATGCACTTTGAATTTTTATCTCAAGGCTTAACACTGCCTTCCCTTTCTTCCCACAATGCCTGGTATACCTCACAGTCATTTTAATCCAATTGACAACAATGATTACCCACTTTGTGCCAAGATTTCTTCTTCAAAGTGTCTCTGCCCACTTTCCTTACCACTTCACCAGTATGAGTGCTCTTATGTAGAAAGTAAGTGAAGAGATACGCTCCTTTACTCGAACTTGCTTTCTTTTGTTATCTTGGGTTATTTGCTGCTATCATCATTGTAAATTGGCATGATAGAACACAATCTCTTCTCTATTTTTTTGTGCAGCACAAGGCCAAGTTTTGAAGTTTAGCAGATGAATAATCAAGAACAAAAATAGTTACACTTATGGCAGTCCCAGTGTTTCTAGTAACAAAACAAGTACCGGTGTGAGCTAGTAGGTTTTAACTCCCTTCACTGACTTTGGTGAGATTGTGGTGGTACTGATGCTTTTTCCTTCCCAGGATTTTTAGCTAGGTTTGGGGGTAAAAATGTCTGCCTGGAGAAAGAGAGATGACAGCTATGAGATATTTATACTTTTAAAATTATTGTTCAGTCTTATATCTCCTATCTGATGTGCTGCCAGCTTTGGGCAGAGATCTCGCAGACTATAATTTATATAGATGACAAACCTGGTTACCAGACTTCCCGGGCATATCAATGATCACAGGATTCAATCCAACTCAGTTTATACTTCAGCCTGTGTCATAATGACTTAAGGTAATTAACCAGCTTTCCTTAATGTTCAAGTACAGCAACTCAGAATATATTTTTCCTATTAATCCAAACATTCTGCCAAAGAATTTTTTCTTACTCCATCGTCCATTTCAATTAGGCAGTTTTGTCACAGTGACTACTTAAAATTAAGAGAAGTTATAGAAGTTATATTATTTATTAATTATAAATTATTAATCATGAATACATCATAGGAAAGCTGTCTCAGTTGTCAGAGTAGAATGAAATTGGACAAGATCTATCCAACACACATGATGTTGGTTTGCTCGTGGGTACTTGTAATGGAAAGAGCCACAGTTTCCTTCAGTGGGAACTTGGACATGAGGAAGCATTCCTTTAATGTGAAAATCAGAGGATGAGATGCTGCCATATATCGCTGCTTCTCATACTAGGATGTCCAGGTCTACACGAGCAACTCATTTACATTTGTGTCAGTTCTTCATTGGCAGCATCATTAATATTAAACTGTTAACATAGCTGTATTAGCATTCATCTTCTTGAAAAGGTTGGTGTCAAAACAGCTTGACTATATATCATTGTTTTCCATTCTACCTCACAAATGGGGGAACCCATAACCTTTCTAAGTGATGAAATAGCTGCTGCTTACCTCCTGGCAGCTCCCCAGCGTGCTAGTATTCCATTGTATCCCCCTTGTGTGGTGTGTGGGACCATCCCTGATGTGTGCGAGCTCTGCAGGCCCCTCTCTCTGTGCATGTCCCCCAGTGTTCCTCCAGCACACTGGGCTGGCCCAACTACCCCTCCGTGTGCCTTGGTGGGATGCTTTTCCAAACCCACAGACACTGGTCTGTAAAGGCCCAAGTGTTACTTATATCACAATGATAGCCTGTTTTTTTGCCTTTTTTGATTTGAGCTGTAATTAGTGTCACAGAAGCACTGCATCATCTGGATTAAGTCTTGATTTTAAAATGAAAAATCAGATCTTGCCTTCCCTCTGCTCCTTCTCCTTGAACATGCTCCACATGGGCAGTTTGGCTCTCCTGCCCGGACACGCTGGTAACCCAGCCAGAAGCACAGGGTATGCGCAACTCCCACTTCTCTTTCCTCTGTCATGTGAGCTTGTTCCTCCTCTCTCTGTCAGCATTGTGGCTGGTTCTCTGTGGTCAGTCCTTGCTTACCAACTCATTCACCCCTCGGGTGGCAGTTCCTGTGATGTCCTGTCCTTTCTTTTGCCACCTTCAAGTCTAGAAGCCCAGAGAGGCAGGGCCATGTAGGAGAGGGAATTCCCAAGCCACACTGTATGTAACCTGCATGCAAGAGTGCACATCTCAGCACTCTCTTTAAAGTCCCTCCAGGAAGGATAATAATGGAAATACCTATTAAACAAAATATTTATTAAGGAAAAAATAATTGTAGTTCATGCCCTTCTCCTCCTCCATCTGACTGAGTGCCTTGACATCTGGGCAACTCTACACATAATACATGTATAGTAAAAATAGCAATACAACTTACTTATAATTCAGGTCACTTTACAACGTTTTTTTCCAAGTCCCCCCTGCATGCATTTCTGCAGAGCTAATTATGGTCCCCTGCAGGATCAATGCTTTACTAATTTAAATATGTTGTAACAATATTGTCACCAATGAATTTTACTGCTTCAAAAGGCAAATTACTCTATGCCAACAATTAGAGAAAAATTGCTTTGCTTTTTCTTTTTGTAAATTCTTTTACATTAGCATTCACCTTTTCAAGCAGGCGTTTGGTACAGCACAAGTATCAGTATTACATAAAAGGGTGGAAAGCAGAAAAATAATCACATCTCAAAGGAGATAAAATTATTATAGTCTCTGTGATAAACAGAGGATTCTTAGAAATCGAATACTGAAGTTACATCAGCTCTTGAAAAAACTGATCAGCACATATTTTACACAGGAGATAGGGCATGTGCTTACACCAATTATTGGAATTACAGTAGCAATCCTGAGACCTGTTAAACATATGGTATACCTGATTTATTTTTTAAACTTATGACATGTTTTTCTTCAAATATTGGGTACTATGTGCTTCTGTAGTGGCACACTGTCTTTCTACCAACAAACTGTTTTGGGAGCAAGTACTACTCGCCTTACATGAACTATCACATTCGCACTCCCTAACAGTTGTTCATTTCAGGAAAGTAGATTTGCTGCCTCTCCTTGTCTGTTCTTTTAACTTCATAATCACTTAACTGTAAAAGAAAAGTAAAACAATGTCTCTTCCATGGAAATGCTCATATTTGTTTGCTAGAAAAACAACAGATATAACTGGCAATTAAATAAAGACTGTAAACTGACAGCATAATATCTCCCACTTTGGCTTTGATTTTAGTCTCTTGTCCTTTCTTTTGCTGCTTGGGATTATGAAGCAGTCACCAATGCAAGACACAGACATCCATTTTAAGGCAATGGAAGTGTTTGCCAATTCAGCTTGAGTGCAGTAACCATTCTTATGCTGGGGCTTAGAGCTGGTATGTGCAGTAGTTGGGGCTTGCTGTTTTATTCAGTCAACATTAGGATTTTCAAAACATATTTTTTTATTAGGCTGGGGAATGTCTGAAAACTGTTCTTCCTTTCTTTTACTCTCATGCAAGCATTATCTTCACCTTTCTCACTTAGGAGTCAGAAAGGTTTCTCTGCCCATCCAAAATTATGAGGTGGAATCAATGGGGGATTTTGAGTTTATAAAACAGTTGTGGTTTTGAGTGATAGAACCAATTTGTCTGTTTAACCACAATGTAAAGAACATGTCAGTAGGTGAAGTCCTTATGCTGAGCACGCAGGCTGAAATTTATGCAAGAAAGATATCTGGGTAATTTGCACGCCCAGACCGCTCCGCGCAGACTGGGAGTTGCGGGTTTGCCCACATAGCAGCGAGGTGTCCCCCAGCAGCTCTGAGGAAGGCTCACCTTGCGACTGGGAGCAGAGGTGGATCAGTCTGTGCTGGCTGGGTGACACCAGGAAAAGGCTTTGCCCTGTCCGTGTCTCTGCCCTTGCAGGGCTGCACAGGTGACACAGCAGCCCCAGCACAAGCTCTTTGCCACGACTTGGAAGCAAATCTCCTTGACTGGGATAAGCAAAGCATAGTGGTAAACTTGAGCTGTAATGTGGTGCAAAACAATGTCACCCAAATCAGGGGGCTCAGCTGCTCATACTGTATGAATAGTACTTGAACTTGTGTAGTACCAATGAGCTGAGTAATAGTCTGTGCTACTTCTAAAACAACAGGTAACCATTTACTATACACTGTGTATGTCTGAAAATGCCCATTAATCAGTGGCCACTTTGCTTTCCTGTTACGAACAAGTATGATTTCAAAGCCCAATTTCTGAGCATGTGCCCTTGTTCCCTAGAGAACAGCCCTTTCCCCTGCAGCTCTGCTTACATTTTTTCCTCAAAGCTTAGCTAGGCTGTGGTTTGGAGCTCTCCGCAGGCTGATGTAAGATCACTTTAAACTCTGCAGAGCTGGTGCTTAAATAACATTCAAATGAATTCTATTCAGCCTCTAAGCTACTGTTGTACTAGGTCTGCTTCACAAAGCAATGCAGGCTTTCATGTCTTTCTCTGGAGGAATAAATCTGAGGCTTCATTCACATGAAAAAATCTTAGTATGATTTATTTACAGGTTAAGGCCAAAGCACAACCCTATAAATAATGCTTTACCATTTTTTTTTTGTCTGTGAACTTTGCATTTTTTGTGTGCCTCCTAAGGCCTTTGGGTTATTATCACAATGAATATTGCTACATTTTATGTACAGTGTTGGAAAAGACAAGTTATTTTCCTCCAGCCTGAAGAACTAACACCTAAATCTAGTCTGTGTACTGCTGATGCTTAGCATCCTTTCTTCTGTTAATTTCTATCATGATACTATTTCTTTCCAAAGCAGACACCTAACTACCATTGGTCTATCTAATTTGATATGTATTTCAAGATGCAGGTAGTCCAAATTGAAAAAAAACCTGTTAGGTTAGACACGTTTCTTTCAGATATGATTATATGTGTGTAACAAAAAAAGTGGAAAAAACCCACATAAAGAATATAGCAAAAAACCCCCCAGTGTTTCTTCTGTTTTCATAACTTTCTTCAAAGACTAAGTATAGTCCTTTTTATTTTAAAATTACAATTATTAATAAGGTTTACTAGAAGTCTAGCTTTGACATGTTGTACTACCTGCTACAAAATATTATTAGTCATTTCAAATAGATTATGCATTAACATCTTCATTAGGTATATTCATTATTTTAACTTAAGTAAGAGCTACAAGCCTGAACACAAGAACATTAACAAAATTGCTAGTTTACAGAACAAAACTGTAGTATGTAGAACTATGCAATTCCTTTGAAGATAGGTCCGTAAAGAGATTGTCCTTTAGCACTGATTTTTATTGTTGCAACCAATATAAATGTGTCTTCTTAAAACCTCTTTCTGATATTTTAATATCTGACACGTTTAGCCTTGTGTGTGGGAATAAAATACAGTTGCATTTTTCTCACTGGGCTGCCAGATGATCTGTTGGTGGAATGACCCTGAGGTCAAAGATATAACAGGTTACTTGCTGCTTTTTACAGTGTTTTTACTGGGACTATTTTTATTAGAGTTATAGTGGATGCTGTTATGCCTCTAGTGGGTCAGGGCCTTGGGACATTTATGCCACCTGTCATCCCCTCTTAACAGCTTTGATCTTGCATGCGCTGGTTGGAAAAATTATTGTGCCATTTTGCAGTTTCAGCCTGCAGTGGTTTAACAAACTCCTGACACTTTTTCACAATATGAATTGATACAGACAAGCATTTTTGAAGAGAGCCCTAAGGCTAACAATAATATTTATATCTTCTGCCATTCATAGAAAAACAGAGTCAATAAAGCAGGCAAAGATCTGGTATGTGTTCCCTTTTGCTCATTAATATTTCAGCTGATTCTGTGGGTGTTCTGTGGAAGAGTAGTGCTTTCATTTTCTCATGGAAGGAAAATATTATATTTCTTATTCAAATCTACTGCCTATGAGATTCTGCTTTAAGCTTTTTCTTGAAGGATGTTGTTAATCTCGTTTAGAGAGAGATACATAACACAGAAATATATGTGCATTGAACAATGCTGGATTGGCCCTGAAAAAACAGATATGCTGCAGAAGTAATATGTGACAAATGCACATGAAGAAACAGAGAGCCTAGTTGAATAGGAAACACCTACAACCTTCCAGGCCGCGTATCTGCTTGAAGGAGAAGGGGACTGGTTCTCAGGAAGGCAAACCTCTCCTTTCTGTGGTTGCACACAGAAGCCACTGGGCTGTATTTCTCACCCTGAAGACTCCACCAGTCTGTCTGTGACACCCTTGATAGGAAGAGTATCCAGCTCCCACTGCTTTTGTCCCCAGATGTCCTGCCACACATGCTCTTGTTGTCTCCCAGCATCACTTCATTGTGAGGTGCTGCATATCCATCTTGTACACCTACAAATTTTAACAGTGCATTTCCTCCCTGAGTTCCTGATCAGGTTCTTAAGCCTCACATCACTTTCCATTTCTTAACAGCCTACTCAGTCTTAGAAAGCTTATTGTCTACATTTAGCCTGTATTAAGGTCTAAACTATATGAGTTGCTCTATGACCTAGTGACCCCTCCCCAGTAGAGGATCAGGAAAATGAGGAGATTCACAGTTTGAAAGGAAAATGGACTTAATGAAATGGCAAAACTAATGTTAACACTAATGCCAATAGAAAGTATACTAAGGGAATGTACAGCAGTCACAATAAACAGAATAGCAATCCTCAGGAGCAGGGTGGTAAGCAAGCCCCTCTAGGGATGCAGAAGAGCAGAAGAAGCTCCCATTCTCAGCAAAACTCCCTTTAGAATAAGTAAGACATTTATGGTATGTGATATAACTGTAAGCCAGCTCAGGTGATCTGTCCTGGTTTTTGCCCCTCCCAGCTTAAGCTCCCGGCTGACTCAAAACTGCTAATGGCCTGCAGACCATGGCTGGCCTGCGATTCTATCCCAGTGAAACCTGGACACTTATAAAAGCACTTATGGTCCTCAAGTAGAACGTAGAACAGAAATAGAATTATAGTTGCAATATCCCCCATTTTACGTGTTGGTACCTGTTTGGGTAGTTTAACAAAATGAACCATTTTCTGCCTATTTTATTCTTTACTGCAGTCTCAATGTCCCCTTTACAACCTCATAATGGCAGTGTGGCAGCAGAGTATTGTGACTTACAGATGGGACCGATGCTTCCCTCCAGGATCTGCTAGAGAAACAGAAAAGCTTGTTATCCTGGGATGAAATGATCCTTTCTGCCACTAAAGAATTGAGAGCAGCAGTCAGGGGTGTCTTCAGGCCCATAAGACCAGTCCACAGCTCTTTTCTCTCAAGCACATTTGGATTTGTGTTGGTTATAAAGCCCCATATTGACTAAGGTTGTTTGTTTGGTTTTTTAGGGTAATTCATTTAGAGAATATTTTTTAATCCAAACCAAGAGAGAAGAATGGCAACAAATACCATTGTTTGTATTGTGTATACAAAATACACATATGGGATTTGTATGTACCGTTTGACGTAATGTCATTACATCATATACATATGTCATATGTATATAATGTCATATACATACATACATTACATTACACACACGTGCAAATACATGGTGCTTCTTTTTTATCAGTTACATGGGTCGTCATTTTCAAATAAAAATGACCAAATCCGAAAGAAAGAAATTCACTGAAGAATCCGTAGCAGAAACACCAAAATGTCAATGAGTGTATCAAAGTTGCTTTTTCATTTTTGTGTTTTAAAATGCCACTATGTGGAGCAAAGTTTGGGTGAAGAAGATCTGCATTATTTAGAAACTAGTCAGGAAAGTTCAGGATAATTCCATTTAAGTGTGGGCACCTGGCTGTCATAGTCAAATAAGGATTCTGAATTAGAAAGTCGTGTTCTAATGGTGTTTTATATCATCAGTGGGCTGAATCACGTTTGAAAGTTACTTAATCTGAAAATCTTGGATAGTATAAGAAGTAATAATAGATTTAATTTCAAGGCTGAAAATGAGGAGATGTGAATTTGGAGCCCATCTACAACAGTGGTGTTCCAGCTGTTTCTCTTTGCACTTAAGTTTGTAAGTGGTCAGTGAAATCAGTGTTTCTCACTAGCTGCATATATTGCATCCATTTGTTTCTTTCACTGTTTTCCAGTAGTCCATACCATCATAAATAATGTGAAATAATAAAGTATTACTGAAATGTCATTGGCCAGATAGAAAACTTGGTACTCAATCAAAGTTGAGATACACTGAGAATTCACAGAAAAATGAGAATAATACCAAGGAAGATCAGGGTGACCTTAAAAAAGCATTAATAGAAATAGAATGAAATGTTCTAGTACAAGGTCAGGCACTTAAGAACTACTAATAAGAAGTCTACTGTAAATTGGAAATGAATGATAAAGACAGAGACACAGTTAATCATAGAATAATTATGTGATGCAGCTCTGAAAAAGACAAAAGCCTTCCTAGAACATCTAAGTTCAGAGGTAGGGAAAGTATTTGTGCTATTGTAAAATGTCTTGGTGAAATAATGGCTGATCATATTCCAAAACTACCAGCATATTTTCATGCATATAACTTGAGAATTATCTGGTTAAAGAAAAACAAAACCCAGCAAGAATAAACCTCTTCCTGTAATTCACAAGAATGACAGATAGATAATATGTTTGTTCCTTAAGAGGACATTAAATCACAGCCTGGTGGCTTCAGATCCTTCTTTCTTTCCTGCAGGTGCCTATCTCCCCTAATGCTTTAACAGCCCCAGCCCTTCACAGCGGCAGATTACTGCTCCTGAGCCAGTCCCATCTCTCATTTGTTATTTTAAATGTGCTTATACTTGAAAATAAGTACAAATTGTAGTTTAAAAAACACCAAACAGGTGAACTTTTAAAGTGAAACAGTTTTACAAAAGAGCATGCAGGATGATTAGGACAATAGAGGAGCTATCTTATGGTGGGAGACTGAAAGAACTCAGAAAACTTGAGTCCGCAGGAGGGTAGGCTTGGTTTCACTAGAATGTTGATGTCTTCCATAAGATGAGTAGTAGTTTGATGTGGAAAGTTGCTACTTAAAAGGTAAAACAAACTTTAAAAGAATTAATAGTAATGGGCCTGAGTAAACTTAGGTGGCAATTCTAAGGAAAAAAAAAGTATAAATAGTGTAGGAGTTATATTCTGGAGCGGCCTTGAAACCAGAGCAAGGGTGAAACAAGCCCTCAAAACTAATTGGTTGTCTTTGATTCATTTACAAAAAGGATTTTTTATCTACCATGTGGTAGCCAGAGGCTGGGCTTGGTGACCCTTGAGGGACTTTCCAGTTCTCAGCTTTTTAGGTTTCCTGATAACAAATTCTGTGATCAACAAGGTCCCTTTTTCTTCTTTGCCAGACATCAGCTTTCTCATTTTTTTTACCTTTTTCCAAATTTCAGTTTCCACAAGCAACATTCCCTAAGACTTAAAACTGACACAGGCTTACTTCTGAGTTCATGGAGTACCAGTTAATTCTATTACAGCAGAAGCCTGATCACCTTGATTAAATTGGGGGTTATGTGTTATTTTTATATCAATCCCAGGACGAATGAATCCCAAGCCCTTAGAACGTTATGTAGTCTTTTCTGTTCAGAAACTGCTATTTCACTAGCAGTAATTAAACTCACAATAATTCAGTGATTTATTTAACTTGTGTAAAGATACCTATCAAATCAACAACAGAACTGCAAAAAGAATCCTCCTCTAATTCTGTAAATTAAGAATTCTATTTCCACTCACTAGAAGGTAGCAACATAGACATATTCTTAGCATATTGAACTGTATTTTGTTCTATTGTATATAGTAAGGTTCTGTGAAGAAAACTTTAATACCGCTTTGCTCCAAAATATTGGAGAAATACTATCTTATTATACAATAATAGGAGGTTTCCACTGTCTTAATTTGTACAGTTCAATTTTTATTGTTTTATCTTGGTTTTAGAGTTACTTATGATCCCAAACTATGTGGCTGAAAAAAAAGTTAGGGGATTGAAATTGAGACTTTCTAAAGGCTGGTAGCAATGGGAGAGAGATGCCGCATCTGTTGCCTCTTTGCATCATTGGGTGAACTGTGTTAATTTGTCCTAGGCTGAGGTTTCCAGATTAAACACTTGCTTAATTCTGGTTTTATGTCCCAGGAATATTGATGGTAAAACCACCTCATATAGGTCCCAGTATCTAGATAAATAGGTATAAAAAAATAGTACAAGTGAGAACTGCAGAAATAAGCAAATTATTCAACAGTGGTGAATTGCCTTGAGAAGTATCTGGTGTCTGCTTTCATTGTAAATCCTTCAAACAGCTAAGTGTTAAATAATTTGTATGAAAAGTATGTTAACCTGAATGGTACTGAAACTCTGGAGATTTGTGAATGATAAATAAAAGATTTCTGTCTGGTTTAGCAGCATGTGTCCTTACTACTTGCTGTCATGCTGAGCAGCTGAAAATGAGATAGTGGGGACATGGTCTCACACTGGTATAATTACGGATTTTTGAAAAACCACACAAATTGGAGATCAAAACAAAGACTTGTGAGAGCAGGTCTTTTTTCTAGCGTGCAAGTAAGTGTTATGCTAGTTCCTTTAAAATTAAGCCATAATTAAACAAACCATTGAAAACAGTACTTTTGGTAATATAAGCAAGGGTGAAGACTTCCATTACAGACTCATGCTAAAAATGTGTGAGCCACATGAGACATCTGCAACTGCAACCACCCATCTGGATAGTTGCAAGTAATGAAATTTCTGGTGGGTTAACTAGGAGGTAGGCACCATTTTTTATATCATGTGCAAATGAAAATATTTCTTTCAAATGTCAATGCAACTACAACCTTGCTTTTGGTTGTGCTTAAAGTTGTGTTCATGTACAACATGGAATAGTGAAAGCCAGGGGAATGTGACAAAAAGTACATGAGAGAGGTGTTTGTATGGGTAGCTCAAACAAGCCTGCTCTCTTGGATTACTAAACCATGTGATCTGTGCCTTGCCCTCCCCTACATTCTAGAAGGGATGTTATAACAAAATTTCTGGCAGATAAGTTTTGATATACTCAGATGTGATGTTTTTTCTTCAAGGCTATTGGAAAAAGTCAGATGTGTGTATTATTAATTTGTTATGTCCTGCATATGTCTTAGAGTTCAGTATCTAAAAGAGGATTGAAGAGCCCAGCAGTATGCACAAAAATCCCCAATACCTCACCCATTGTTATTGCTATTTATAACTCATGTAACTCCAAAAGTTGCCATGTACTTTTGTAGAACAAAAGAGCTTGATTATTGTCAATCACTTGAAAACTCTTAACTCAGGTACAGGAAGCAATCTAGCCATTAAGTACAGTGCAAGCTGCAAAATTCATCTGGGAAGCAGGGTAATTCATTTCTTACTGTGCTCCATGCTGGAGCTCTGTGATTGGATGTTGCTCCTTCTAAGTTTGGACTACTTTGACATGAGATCTTTAAAATCTCTGTTTCACTCAGGATAAGCTCATGATTGCTGTATTGATACAGTCTTTGTTTTAGTAAGTTTGTCATCTAATTTTAGACATGATAAGGAGTAAGCAAATAATAATAGGTCTATACATATATTGAACAAGTATGAAATGAAACTAAAGAAGACTGTTGTTCCATTGTGGGTTGCATATATCTTGATGCTTCGCTTCGAGAACAATGAAGAATATAATAGTAATCTGCCATGAAAGTTGCAGCTGTTAGGAAGTAGCAGATTATTTATTTCTAGAAAGTGATACTACAATAAAACACATATTGCAGCCTTTTCCCCCAGTAAAATATTTGTTCAAGGGCCTGAAGCTGTGTGTTCTGTCAAACTCAACCTGTCTGCCCTGTAGCTACCTATAATGTTTGCAGTGAAGATTGAGTTTCAAGTTGTATTTCAAGTGGCACTTAAATTCTCATGCATCTGTATATTAAACTCTGTTGTCTCATTTTTGTGTATGTGCTGTCTTGCCAAGAAAATTGTGGCTCAGTTTTTAATTGTCTGCCTTCCCCAAATGCTGTCAGGCTAAGGCATATTATCTTATATATCATCCACGAACAGTTCAAGATTAATTAGCCTTTCACCCATTTTAAAGGCATCATCCATATCCTGAAGGCAGAGTATGGTGGTTGGCAGCCTCTTCAATCACTTCAAATTCTTCTCTGTGTATTGTATAAATAATCTATGGAAAAATTACACTGTTCTGTGAATAGAATAGCTACAGATACAAATGGCATGTTCTGTACAATTCCACAACCTCAGTCTATACAGATTACCCTGTTTGAGCATTATACAAAGGGCAATAAATATTTTTCACATGTCCTATAATCCTACAACAAAACTGACGTATTATTTATTAGCATTCATTCTGTGGTGTTAGGGCTTCATGCATTTTTTACTTTGCCTAGTTCACAGAAAGGTAGTTGTTGATATGGGATGTGGAAGGTTTGTTTACACTGCTGGAAGTAAATGTTATTAAGTGTACATAGCAAAAATGTGAGAGCAAATTATAAGCATTTGCAATGATGCTGTTTGGATGCATTACCTATATGAGGATTATTAGCTACTGATTATTAGCAGATTTAATAACCTAGTTGTTTACTTCCTTAAGTCCCTACCAATTAGTTCTATTTCTTATGAGTTAATAAGAAAAATATCTGTCTGATACCCACAAGTATGAAAATATGCTGTCTGCCATAATGGTTGTGTATGCAGTCTGAAAGTACACAGAATACTTTATCTAATGACTTTTACACAGTTTTGTGTACGTTTTGTTTGTAATGTTGAGATTTTACCTCCCTTAACACCCAGTAGTGAACAGGGAGCAGGGGAAGCGTAATGTAGGCAGGCTGTTTTACTGTGTAATGCATGGTGAACTGGCATCTTATTATCTCACTGTACACCCGGGTAAGTCCTATTAGTGGGCTTGGCTGTTTACATCAGAGATTGGTAACCAGTGCCTGAGGGTAAAGTCCTCAGTAAAAGCCTCAGAGATTAGACAAACCTAGAGCAAAATGCTGTGTTTACTCTTCACCAACCTTGTAATGCTGAAAGGAAGAAAACTGAGAGCGTGTATGAATGTATTTTAAGAGCAGTGATTCTGGAAGAAGGCTTGAGCAAAAAGGTGCATTTTACAACCTGATCTGACACCATGAGGGTTGGATTCAACCTGATTTCTGTCGTGGCTGTAGGTTGTGTGGGCAGGATTTTCTGCCAGGACTTGCTCCGGCCTCACCATCTGCAAATCAGCTCGTTGTCACTGCCTGACAGTACTGCAGCTGATAGAATCTAAGCTGTCACTTATAAATAAATAAACAGGCTTCCTGCATTGCAAAAATTGTATTCATAGCGTAAGCTGGTATGCTGCATTCTTGATAAACTGCCTTTGCAGAAAATCTTTGTCAGATGAACAATAGAATAATGAAGGTATGAACTTTATTACCTTATGCTTCAATACTGCTTTTACTTCAAAGCTATTTTAAAAAGTTATACTATTAATCATGAAAAATATTATTTTTTTCCAAGTGACTTGCAGGTAAGTCAAAATACCTTGGACTGGGAAAGAGATGGAACACATGACCTAGTGCATATTTTCTATTTTTAATGTGTGTGAACTACTTCCTTCCACTAGGAAAAACAGAAATTACTGCTTTGTTATTCCCCTTCCATTTTTCTGGATAAAGCATATCTAGCATCTTCTCTGAGGACTATTTAACAACCACCAAGCTCTAATATACTTCTGTCATTCTCTTACAGAAATAATTTTACTTAATTTCCACTGTATTTGGATATTTTTTCTGTTGTACTATGATTCAATTAATATTGTTTTTGCTAAAGTAATATCAGAAGGCAGTGTCTGAGTATTTTTTACATGTACATGATAGTTTTGAGGTCCCCTGGCTTTTTAAAATATCCATTTTAAAGATGAGATTGTGCAATATCTTGGAGCTTATGTAATGACTTTGATATATTCAAAGCAACAGTTTTCTTTCTATTGTTGGAAGTGTTCTAAAGCTGGTTTAAAGATATGGATGAGAGAAATAGTTGAGGTCTTTTGAGAATATAGCAAGACACAAAGGAGATACTTATATTAATAAATCCCAGGCATATAAGCATACATAACTTTCATCCTGCATTAGATCCTCTTTAAAACTCATGGTGAAAACTCACTGAGGTGAAAACTCATGAGATTTACCTACATCCACTTTGGAGACTACAGCTTCTAACTGGGCAAGTCCATGCGTTTTGACCATGTCTCTTACACTACCAGGAAGCTGAGATAACTGGTACCCCTGATAGGGGTACCTCAAGTCTGTAGGTCTCGGTTTGTAAGTCATGGAATCTATGGTAAAAACAAAACCCTTGTTTACACAGCTCCTGTGCAGCCAGCAGGTGTGTGCAAGTGTGTAGGCACAGCCACTGGCTATTGCACAAGCCCCAGGCACGGTATATGCAGAAACCAGCTTCCAGCAGCTGGCAGGAGAAGATGTAATTGCTATGTTGACCATATTTTTTCCCCCAACAGCTGTAGATGATTTTGAGTTAGGCAACAGGCTGAATATTTGCCTAGGGAGCGCTGGCAGTTTACTTCTTTCTTTAGTTGATCTTTGGGTTTAGTTTTGTTTTGTTTTTTTTTTTTTTAAGAATTGCTTGGTCCTTTTTAATAAAAAGTTGGAAGACTAGCTGGTTTATGGGCTTTGGCTGGCCTCTTAGCCATGCCAAATAATTACAGCAACAGACAGTGTCTCTGCTTTTCTCCAGGCACAAAACATTTGCCCCAACATATATATATATATAAAAAATTTAGGAGTTCCTTAATAGGGGCTGTATTAAGAGCTGGTTCTTTTTGTTACTTAATGGATCCAATAAGTTATAGTTTTGGAAAGATAGCTCTGAAATTCTCAGATCTCTGTATCATTTCAATATTTGAAGCATGGCAAGCTAGGGAACTCATCCATGTCTACTTTATATGAACATCCAGTGTTTGCTATAACCTTTGCTGTTTCATTTATTATGCTGGTCATATTTTCGTGAATATTTCTGTTGTATGAGAACGTCAAAGGGTGAGCGTATTGGGGAGAGAGCTACAGAAGAAGGTCATCTTACTGCTTAGCGCACACCTCTAATTTCAGGGGAATATGAAATTCAGGCAGTGTGGATTTTGGACATCTTCCACATAACTGTCAGGAGAAAGCTGTGGCCTTTAATGATCACCAGCATCTATGTTCAATTGAGTATGACTAGATGAAGCAAGAATTCAAACCAAGTTTCCTCAGTGAATTGTCTGCTAATTGAGATGTAGCTCAGTGAGAGCAAAATGGTCCCGTGAGAATGAATTTCTATCCAAAAAGCAAGTGGAAAAACCTGATTGGAGGCTAGGAAGTGTTTTCTGGACAGGATGTGGTGCAAAATATTGATAAAGAGGGAAAGGAGAGTGATAACAAAATGCTTAGGTAATTTTTTCTTTAGAAATAACAACGTGCATCTCATGTATACAAAAAAGATAATACTCTTAATTTGTTGCCCTTTCTGTGGAAATACATTCTGTTTGATCTGCACACAGAACTCATGGAAATTCTCACGAATGAGATGATGCCTAGAGTTTTAGTATTTCTTTCTGTGAGATACTTCAGATTAACAACTGTCACCTTCTTCAAGTAAAGACCAGTTTAGAACTCATACACTCAGCTATGCTAACTTTTCTCAGCACCACACTGGATTTAGAGTTGGCAGGACTTCCCTCCATTTCTACTTTTCTGCTATTCTTATTCTATACTGGATAGTAAAATATTAGAAAAAAGAGCAGAGAATAAAAGAAAAAAAGACAAATACAAGGGGAGTTTATTACACAGCTTGGGAAAATTCCCCTGTGATGCAATCTCTTTTGTTGTAGAGATAGAATAAAACACTGTCTGCCTGAAACAGCATAATGCATTCAAGCCTTTTCAAACCACTGCCTCCTCATAGTCCAGGTAAGTGCCTCAGAAAAGGGTGACCTTGTTGGAGTGAATGACAACTACTCTAAAGTTCCCTAAAGGGAAAATATATGGGGTGTCTCAGGCAATGAATAAATGTCCCTATGAGTCCTACAGTTTAGATCTTTTCTAAAATCTTTTCTAATCCAGGTAGCTTTTCTCATTCAAGTTGTTTGTTGGAGCTGCTGAAACCTCGGTGTAGGAAAACTCTCCTCAGACTTTTGGAAATACTGCTGGTGAAGCCCTTCTATACCTGATTACCAGCTAGCTTTAATGGAAGCTTTCTGTGTGGATTGCTGTTCTTGATCCCCTTTTTAAGCACTGCTTTTCATGTGATACACCTGCTTGAATGGAGGCTCTGCTGGTCATGGTCACCAGTGTGTACTGGGCTCCTCCAGAGAGGAGGACAGGCAAGTGCCTGCAATTTCTGCCTGCGCTTGTTTACTCCAACCAGGGAAGCCCTTGCTGCTAGCAACAACATGCAATGAATTTCCTGGCTTTTAAAACATTTGCTTCTAGAAAGTTATAAAATAATTGGGGATTGTGACAAAATAAAACAAACAGCTCTAGCTGTGCTAGATTTATATTTTCAGGTGAGAAAATTCTTAGAATCAGTCATTTCACCCACAATCGGAGGTGCTTAGTAGAGAGCCTGTTAGCCATGAGTGATGTCTGCAGTGTTATTCTTCCAATCAACATATTATTAGCAATTTTGTAAATGAACTTATGGTAATTTTTAGAACTCTGACCATTCAAACTCTTATTTAAATATGAATGTCTGTGTAAATATTTATTGGAATTTTACCCATCTTTCTTATTTTGTAATGAGCATGTTTTAAGTGTATAACTGTCTGCCCTGAAGTCTGCAATAGATAACATGTAGACAGAGAATAGGTAATGAGAACTATTTGTCACAGCCTTGTAGCCTTCAGGGACCTAACATGCATCAAGGTCTAACTCCTCCTAGAGGTCTAGTAATTTTTGAAGTATAGGTTTATTTTCCATTTGTAGTCTGATAACGAGTCATATTTATTATGTTCTTCCTAATGGCAGGTCTTCACTCAACTATTAAAGAAGATATAATTCACAGGTGGCTAGAATTGAAAATAAAAAGGCCCTGAAGAATATTATTCCTACATCATTACTCAAGCCATTTTTAATGAAAAAAAAATGTGCATTTAGATGAGACAATTAAAAGGGATGCAAATTAAGAAAAGGAAATTGAAAATTCACAGTACACGAACAGTATTGCATGGGGGCTACCAACTTAAAGGTGATTAAAATGTTTTCACAAATTAAACTATAGCAGGAAAATTGCATAGTTAATTACCTGGCTATAGAGTAAATGCTTTTCTTATTATATTGAATCATTTAATGGCTGGTTGCTACAGAAGTAGCATGTCATACTTTTGGATTAATCCCAGTGTTAAATCATGGTTATACTGAATTGTGGACTCCAGTTGAAACTGTATCAAGCACTTTAATTTGAGAAGTATACTTTCAAAAAAGTAAATACCTACATTGGAAATAGACAATCAATCGATGGTCCAGGCCAGCACCAAAGCTTCAGGAGAAAGGGTTAGGACTTGCTACACAAAGCTAATTGTCCTTCTGTGTTGGATTTATAAGCATGAGATTCAGTACTGCCCTATGAAGCTGAGCATTAATTTTGATAACACTGTAATGTCCTATGAAAATTACTCTGAAGCCATTAAGTTACAAGTGGAAGGACAGATTCTGCTTTCAGTTGTACTCAGCTCCAATTGCTTATACACACTCTGGGGTAGGATCAGGTTCAAATCTCAGACAGAAACCTGCAAACTTTATAGAGTTCAGTCATGAAAACTATGTTACTTACCATTTTACAGTAGTCTGCAAGCCATCAGTCTAGCTTCTGAACGTTGCACTCATTTCTTTGGTTCACAGAGCTGAGATTCTGAAATGGTTCACCCTAAACTGTTTGTAGTAGACAACTGGAAGAAAGCAAATAATTATAATAGTAATAATGCTTTTATATTATTTAAAAAAATTAAAGTATATTTGTTTACATTATATGATTCAAAGCCTTCCTAGAAATATCTATTTATCTTCAACCTTCCACTTGTACTGCCACTTTATTTTTTTTTAATTCCTAATAGACTAGGTTATTGCTATGGTATGAAACTTTTGAATACAAATTCCTGTTAAAATACTGGATGAGAAGCATTTCTAATATCTCAGCAAACTCTTATCAACTTTCTATAAGGAGTGCTGAGTAAGTTCCTCTGCCTTCACGTCAGCAGACTGAAGTGTTCTTCTAAACACAAATAATGATTTCCAGATTAAAACAAATATATTTTGCTGGGACTTTTGCACTTATATATACATAACATAATTTGTCTAATGGCTGTTATTATTTACATTATTAACTAGCTTAAAACATGTTTGAAAGATCTGGAATTTCTTCTGCAATGCAAATACTTCTTTTAACCATGATGAGAGTTTACATAAAAAGAAAAAATAGGTAGTCAGTAAATCTGTTCAATTCTAGAAATTTAGAGAAGACTTTCTAATTAAAAACTGGCAAACTAAAGCAGATTACCTTGCCACAAATCTTCAGTATGCATAAGTGGAATATAGTTACATGAACAATATCTTTATCTTACTTACACATTTATTTAACCAAATATAAGATTGAATATGTAAATAGATTCAACAAAATACGCTTTTTATTATATTTCACAATTTTTCCTTGTTCTTGCAGGCAGAGTTAAGTTGCCTTTAGTACAGCAGCAAAAACACAGAATGCTTTAAATCTCAAATGGACCAAATGCATAGGTATAATTCCCAGAAGCACAGAAAATATTCAGTTGTAACACTATCCTGGTTAACATCTGCTTTAGAGGATTATGAAGACCTGGTATAATTACATCTTAGAAGTATTTATTCACATACATCAATATTATCAACTACCACACTCATATACATTTCTTGCTCACTTTGACTGAATATTTATTTGCTTGGATCTCTCAAATTTATAGGAGAACACACTCAGTGAATCAGACTTTATCTGGCGCTGCTCCCAGCAAAAATCAGACCTTAGCATGAGCGTTGTGTTAGGCAATACCTGAGCAGGAGCTGAGTAAACAGCCACAAAATGCATCTAAAATTGTCAATTTACATGAATTTGCATTCATCTGTCCTCATTCCTAAAATTCTTTTTATTTCTGCAATTTTCTTTTTTCTCTTACTCATTCTTCCCCTTTTTCTCAGACTTTTTACCTGAACTTTTTGTTTCCTTTTAAGTAGTAATGTTTTTAAAATGTTGCTGTTTTTTACTATTACAGTGACATTTCTGAGTTTACGCCAAACAGGATGTGACACAAATGCAAAAAGGAATCCCCAAAGTTATTATTACCTATGTTAAACTGAGAAACAATCACCTGCACCCTAAAAAGGGGAGTCCTTCACTGTCCATGACTTGCCTGAGTTATTTATGATAAACAGGATTTGTGTACTGATTTTTATGCTAATTAGTTCCTGCTTCAGTTCTGCTAGAGTGCTTCTTTCAGGTGATAGTCATGATCTTAAAGAACATACAATATGTACTGGGAGCATTTCACAGGAATGTCATAGAATCATAGGGGTCAGAAGGGACCTCTGGATATCATCTAGTCCAACCCCCTTTACCAGAGCAGGATCTCCAGAGCAGGTCACACAGGAACATGTCTAGATGGGTCTTGAAAGTCTCCAGAGAAGGAGCCTACACAACCTCTCTGGGCAGTCTGTTGCAGTGCTCTGTCACCCTCAAAGTGAAGAAGTTCCTCCTCATATTTAAGTGGAACTTCCTATATTGAAGCTTGTGCCCATTACATCTTGTCCTGTTACCAGGCACCACTGAAAAAAGACTGGCCCCATCTCCCTGACAGCCACCCCTCAAGTATTTGTATGCATTAATAAGATCCCCTCTCACTCTTCTCTTCTCTAGACTAAAAAGTCCCAAGTCCCTCAGCCTCTCCTCATAAAGGAGATGTTCCATTCCTCTAATGATTTTTATAGCTCTTCTCTGGACTCTCTCCAGTAGCTCCCTGTCCCTATTGAACTGGGGAGCCCAGAACTGCACACAATATTCTAGATGTGGCCTCACTAGGGCAAAGTAGAGGATGAGGAGAACCTCCCTCCACCTGCTTGCCACGCTTTTCTTGATACACCCCAGTATGCCATTGGCCTTCTTGGCCACGAGGGCACACTGCTTGCTCATGGTCAGCCTGTTGTCTACCAGGACTCCCAGGTCTTTTTCCTCAGAGCTACTCTCCAGCAGGTCAGCCTCTAACCTGTACTGCTGCTAGGGGTTATGCCTCCCTAGGTGTATGACCCTACACTTGCTCTTGTTAAACTTCATAAGGTTCCTCTCTGCCCAACTCTCCAGCCAGTCCAGATCTCGCTGGATGGCAGCACAGCCTTCTGGCGTGTCAGCCACTCCTCCCAGTTTTGTGTACACTCTATCCCTTCATCCAAGTCATTGATGAATATATTGAACAGGACTGGACCCAGCACTGACTCCTGAGGAACACCACTGGTCACAGGCCTCCAGCTAGACTCTGATCACAACCCTCTGAGCTCTGTCTTTCAGCCAATTTTCAATCCACCCCACTGTCCATTCATCTAACTCACAATTCCTAAGCTTATATATGAGGATGCTGTGGGAGACGGTGTCAAAAGCCTTGCTGGAGTCAAGGGAGATGATGTCCACTGCTCTCCCTTCATCTACCCAGCCAGTCATGCTCTCATAGAAGGCTATCAGGTTAGTCAGATCTGACTTCCCCTTAGTGAATCCATGCTGGCTACTTCTGATATCCCTCCTTTCCTCCAGGTCAGAGAGGAAGAAATTATATTTCTAGTATATAGTATATAATCTAGTTATGATTACTAGAGGTAGAAATAAGCTTCTGCTTTTCACTTTTAGTCTTCTTGCATATCTAAATCACAGTCTCCCCTAATTAAATGTCTTTACCTTGCTAGCCCAAAGTTTACTGTTACTAAACTCTTCGTACTATAAGCCTGTTAATCACTTATGGTGACAGAACAGAGTTACATCCTCTAGGAGTGTATCGAATGGAAGATACCAAAATGTCACTTCTGAGCATCAGAAGACTGATGCATGACTTTAGGGTCCCTTCAGCTCCTTCTAATCGTGTCAGCTACATGTATTAACTAACAGAGGTAGCTGAGGGGAATTAGAACACCATGGCCTGCATCTGTAATGTGCCTGCATGTGTAACCTGCCTTTCCTCCAAAGCAAGATACCTTTGCCTTCTCTGCCAGGGCAGAGCCATTGTTATCTCACCTGGGCATTGCTAGAATGAGTTTTATGCTGAAGAAGACAAATTGTGTGATGGTGCATGTTAACAATTAAACAGTATGGACCATTGTATGCCCCAGCACTGTGTAGTTTATTAGTTATGAATATAGCCATACTTTTTAAAGCCATACTTTGGCACTGATTTTGGAGGCAGATATGTAATGGATGATTACTTACATCACTGGTAGCAGCATGCTGTCTGCAGAAATTCAGCAAGAGGAAAGAGCCATCGCAGGGCAGCAGGCCAAGTGGTCATCACCCACACATTAGCTTTTGAATGTGAGGGTTTCTGTGTGGGCTATGGATCAGAATGTTGTAGGCAAGCTCAAATCTACAGATTTGTACTTAGGTTGCCCCTGTATAAGGAGCTGAACAGTATTACCTGCAACTCAGTGTACTTCATATTTTGCTCGATACTATGCCTCACAGGTGTGGAAATCTTGTCTTCCAGCTAGTAACATTTCCTGAATGTCATGCTAAGGTGAATATGA
This sequence comes from Eurystomus gularis, assembly GCA_013400335.1. NCBI lineage: Eukaryota > Metazoa > Chordata > Aves > Coraciiformes > Coraciidae > Eurystomus > Eurystomus gularis. Next base: position 99,585 of record VZZY01016139.1, read on the forward strand.
GAAGCAGAATTCACTGTCTGCCCTGTCTTTATGGGTTATAATTTTACTAAGTTTACTAAGAGTACATTAATGCACTAGTTTATCGGTCAAGAAGACACTGACTACCCAACAGTTCAGTCCTGTGAGATACCATTCTTCCCACCAACTTTTCATATGAATACTGAAGAATGTAAAAAATCCTTACCAAATGGAGTGCATTTTGGTTCTTTTCCTCCCCTGGCTCTCAGAAAAAAATCTGACTGTGGATGTTTTTGTATATAACACAGTGGGCAGAAATGGAAAAGGTCTGTTGGGTCAGGAGGACTCTGTTCTTCTAGTACAGGTTTGTTCTCCACAGCACATTTATTAAAAATCTTCATTGTTCTGTCTAGTCAGGTCACAAGTGATAGGAATCAGACAGCTTTTGAAAGGCTGTTTTAACAACTTGACTTTTATAGGTGTCAGAAAGAGATTTCTAATAGAGCTTCTAACTATCTCCTGTCTTAATAATATTTGTTTACAGCTCCTGCATCACACTAAATTTTTTTCCCACTGTATTATACATGCCCTTGATGCTCATCTGCCTCTAGATACTGACAGGCTCTCCTACTTATCAGCTATCGCCAGAGATGCGCAGCCAGGGTTTCTATTTGCCATAGCAGGGACTCCATACTCTGTCTTCCTTAACCTCATTTGGAAAAGATCATTTTATAAGGTGAGTGAGCAGGTTAAGTTCCTTTATTCTTCCATCTTTGCTTTCATTACTAAAGGTGAAATTCAGTTGCCCTAAACATTGGCATCTGCTGACAATTTAGACATATTAAAGCATCTCACCTGCCCTCCAGCCACCACCGCAGAACAGTGTGGGTCTCCTATTCACAAACTCTGTGTGGGTCATTGTCCCCCGAGGATGCCTAAGAGAAGATGGGGCAACTTAATCATAACTAAAATGTCTACACTGGACATGGACAAGTGAATTTAGACCATCAGATGACATGATTAAAAACTGACTTCTGAAGAAGTGTTAAGGATAATGATTCAGAAGTATCCATTTAGAGCAATAGCTGATGATAACTAGGAAAGAGTCTGTGAGCATGCTAATACAGAGACGTGAAATTCACTAGAGAAAAGGAAAAAGCATTAAAATGTGGCAGTGCAGGCTGTCTACACCCCACCCCACCCAAAATCCTACAGGCCAAATTTGAGTCTCCTTTCAAGACCATAATAGACCTTTTAGAGATTTCTGTTATCCATCTGTGGATTGGCCCACTTCATAATATACTAACAATTCTTAGCATTCATTTGGTTAGGTTCAGATAAAGGCAGACTATTTGGAACTGTGTAGTGACTATTGATAATACTACTGAAAACTAAACAAAAATAGATGTGGAATAGTTCTGTCACCTTGTAGAAAATCTTGTAAGACAACTGGGAATGAGGAAAACAGTATTCTGTAGCTCAATATTGAATTAAAAGAATGAGTTTTTCAAGTACAAATATTCATACTAAATTACATTGTTGTTTCAATTTTATTCCCTGCAGTAACTCTTTTGTTGTCCTGAAAATCATACCAAATGATTAATTTGATATAAAATAGTGCTGACATGGAAAAAATAAGAAAGGAAGACCCTGCAGTAGTGAATAATATGGTAGGATCAACACTTTTTCCATTTTTGCAATGAATTTGGCTGCTGTGTCTTTATAAAAGCCAAACTAATAAGGTCAAAGGAAAACATCTGTAAAAAGAAAATTGCTGGTCCAGCAATGTTTCGTGGTGCTGACACAAACTGTGAAGTAGCTCTTCAGCTTGCGTCATGCATACAGCATTTTTTATTGCTACTCATGTATTTTATTACTTTTTCTTTTAGTTATACTGTTTTCCTCACAATTTAGGTGCGTTTTATTCTTATGGTATCCACCAATATGCTTTATATATGTAGCATAATTTCTGAATCTATTTTTTCTTTTCCAAACCATTGTCTATTTTGAGTAAACTTTTCACTACAGCAACTACTCTCTACTAGGTTTTATTTATAAAACAGATGATTTGTTTTCTAAATAGTAAGACTTACTAGCTATGCAGAATCCCCAGCAACAATCTACCAACAAGAATAATAATATTATTTATTCTTTGCTTCAGGAGCTCTTATTGTGTCCCTCCCACACTGAAGGTAACGAATTCCCTGTACTGAATGAGTTTACAGTAATACTATTAAACTGATTTCTGGCAACTTTACAGTAAAATGGAATTGTAACTTAGGAACATGAGAAGTTAAATAACCATGGAATTAGTCTTGCACAATATTTTTATTGAAAAAGGTATTCATTACATTCAAATGCATCCTCTGCCTTCCTGAGGACTTGAACATTGTTCTGTTTCTTTTTTTTACAAAACATCCTCTTGAATTTCCTTGACGATATATTGAAAAGCTTATGCAACACCTATTACAATGTTGTTCATAATGTTGTTGAATTTAAAGTACTCCCTGAACTTGAAGTCAATATGTAGAGGCATACATATTACAAATTAGAAATAAAGGTTCTCTTGCACAGTTTTAGTTTGAAGAAATGGGAAATATATAGCAGAACATCTTTAAAGTACTGCCACAGATTGTGCATCATTACTATATTGTTCCTTGAAGAACAAACTCCATGCCAGTTAAAGAAAATCTGTAGGAATCACTTGTTCACATTGAAGCTGCAGTCTCAAGGACATCACTTTTCAGACTCTTGCAGACAGCTTCATTAGAAAATGAACAAGCAGCTGATTAGGGTGTCTGGTGTCCAAACAGTTGTGCACAGACAGCTTAAATGGATACGGGGGTAATTGCTAACTGTGTTTCTTTTTTCACTGTCGATATTAACTGGTAACACTGGAAGAGCAAAACCAGATCTGTGGTTAAAGCAAAGCTTCCTAACATCGAGGTTTTACTTACAGATCACATTCATCTCACTGGGATGTGTGGGTAACTTTGAGCATGGCCTATGGAGCGGTTTTCTGAAAGTATGTTGAGCCGTAGGGCTTTGTAAATTTTGTCAATACTTCTCTCTTTCATGGTCATGCAGAAAAGATTAAGGAGTGTACTGAAACTATTGTGAAAGTCGGTTAAAAAGAAGTGTGTTTATTTTCTCAGGCCTCCTTTCTTTTTGTCCGAAAGACAAGATCAGTGTATTTTAATAGAATCGCTGAGAATGGTAATAACATAATTCTCTTGAACTACAAGGAAAAGGATAATGAAAATTGGTGTAGCTGGATAGCCAAGAAAGTATTTCAAAAGGTGATGTTTTTCCATTAGTCACTGAAGTGCTGGGGCCTGAGTTGTGGGCCCTGACTTGGAGCTGACCTGGGAATGAGTCACAACCTAGCAGAATGTTTTGTTTCTTCTATTGGTTTCATGTTCCAGAGGCAGAACCTGGCCCACCTGTGTCTTTGTGGCTCTGCCCTCACCCAGGTGGTCATGGTTGGGGTGGTGGGTGAGGCCAGGATTATATCAACCAGGAACTGATCAGTCAGAGGAGCTTCCTGTTGTTGCATCTTGCTGAGCTTTCTGGGTGTTGTCCTTCCATGTGAAAGGCTGCTGAGGGAGCCATCTCTGTCTGTTGTGTCCAGCAGGTGATGCTTGCACCACAGTGGGCAGTGGAGGAGCTGGGCCCACAGGAACTTATGGCAGGATTTTTTGAAAAAAGACTTCTGAGGGGATGTTGCTGAGTTCAGTGTTGGCCTGTGTGATCAGGCAACTGATGGCAGCATAAAATGATGATGGCTGAACCAGCACAACAGTCATATGTTCTATTTTTACATTTATTTGAATGGAGATCTTTCATGAGTTCAGTCTTTAGATCTGCTGAGGCTTAAACTCTTTGGAAATATATTTTAGGCTGAAAAATTTTGGAGGACTAGTGCACATAATAAATGCCTGTATAATCTGATACAGAGATGTGTCACTCTACAACACTCCATAGGAACCTTCTTCTGGGTTATTAAAATGTGCAAGTTTGCCTACAGGATTTCTAGGTTAATATATGAGATCTTTATTGAGCACACAAGAATTAGAATCCAAGATAAGAGTACTGTTTTTTAAATTAAAATCCTCTGAATTTATACAATATACCTTACACTCCAAATAATACTTTTTCTTATATTTTAATTAAATAAACTAAAATGCACAGGTTTTTTTCACTTTGCAGTCTGTGCAGTTCCCCAGGGAATCATCATCTTTATAACAATTGAAAACAACCGTTACGCTTAAACATCTGTCATTCTACCTCTCAAAAACAAGGCGATGAATTATTATCTCAAAGCCCATAATCACCTCAAAGTTTCTGGTTACCATCATGTCTGAGCTCAGTAAAAGTCTGGTAGCATGCTATATGAAAGTTTTCTCGTAGGACTAGACTATTGACTGTGCAGGTCAGAATTTCTACTCATGTTCAAAATGGGCTAACAATCTACTTATGTTTTAGCTGAACACTGGCACAATCATTTTCTGAAAACAAAGGTCAAATACCTCCTCATGACATTTAGACTGAGAAGAGGCAAAAAATTGAGAAGAGTTGACTGTAAGAACCTCATGGTCCTAATTTATTCACCATAAAATGCACCCTTGAAAGTCTGGCTATGCTTTTGGACAAACTATTTGCCTATATAACTTGAATACCTGGAGCTTGTCAGCTGGAGAAAGAAGGGGAGAGGGAGATCTCTGGATGTGGTGTTGCCATATGTAGTCTGGTCTTCTTTCCTCTCAAACACCTGCCTTTGTAAATCTTTGTAACTTTATATTTATGATCTCAAAATATACTTTGCTTCTGCCTTATACTCTTGTGCATCAGCAATGATTCAAGGCAGCAGAGTAAGATACCCTCCCATCTTTAAAGCACTTCATCTCACTGGTTGTTGCAGCCTTTTAACTCTATGTTTTGGAAGGCTTGCTGCACTTGATTCAAGACTCTCAGCTTTCCTGATTGTTGCACAGGCCTCTTTGTGTGGAGTCAACAAGGCAAGGATCTCCTGGTGGCTGCTATAAACCAGCTAGACTCATTGGTGGAAACAGGGAATAAGGGTTTACTGGGAGAGGGCTTCAGTGAATGCAGACACCATTTACCTTACTTGTATTTTGAATATGGTTATTATATAAATAACATATATATATATTATACATTTAAAGTAGTCATGTATAGTATTTGAAGAAGCTTATTAGGTATAGGTACCTTTTCCACAACATTAACTTTTTCCGCAAGATATTTTATGATCTCTTTCTAGTGATTGTTTTCTGTTCAGCTAATTCAACAATCTCCATGTTCCAGAAACATAGCAAAGACTTAATATTGATAGTCACATTTTTATTGTTACTACACAAGTTTTATAGCTTTTGGCCAAATGATCCCCTTGCTTACACTGAAGCCAAACTTTAGTCTTTAAATTTGTATGAACTAGATATGAAAACCCATATATGACTGTTAGTGATTTTTTTCCTAACAGCAGAGTAATACTTCATTTTTTTCCTGACGTGTTTCTGGGAGTTATTGAGGCCATTAGCATGGATCAGAAGAGCACATAGTGATATTCAGTAAAAGAACACAGAAGATTGTCTTTCCAAATTTGTTTTCCAGAGTCCTAAGATGGCTGCATCTCAGCCACTCCCATTATATAATTTAGCGAAACAACATGGCACTGGTACCTGTAGCTTTTGGGAGATGAGTAACAGATGACATGAGAAGTATTCTGAAGAAGGATGTGTATGCAACTGGACTCAAACAATTTTAAAGCAGTTTTTCAAGACCACACCATTCTGTGGCTTAATTAAATGATAATGTGCAAAAATAGCAGTAAGTGGGCACAACTGAATAGCTTGAGTGCAATCTCCCTGATGCACCTGGGGAGACCTGCTTAAAGCAGAATTGGAATTGTATCCTGGTTTAGCTGAGCATCAGTGGAAAGAACCATTTTGAGGCTTTATTTTGGTGAGTTGGATGTTGCATTCTAAAATATGCTTTTCAGCCACTTTAAATTTAATCTGATATTTATTTTTGATTTGAGGTATCTCATCATTAGGCCAATCTTGTAAATCGATTTGTAACTTTTGAAAAAACACCACCTATGGTGAACTATATATATATCATTAACTCAAGGTATTTTTCAGTACATTTTCAGCTTTTCAATATCTTTTTCAGCTCTGAGATCATTCTCTTTTCACTTGTACGTTTGTAATTCAGATTGGTACTAGGTTCTTCACTATGGGCAAAAGGGTTGGCTAAAGATGATATACTTAAAACAGAGACACAAAATCCAAATCCACTGTGTAATAGTTTCTTTAAACTTAGTGATGACACAAGAAGAGAAATGCAGAAAAATATCATATGTAAATAGTAAATGTTCATATCGTTATTAGAAGTGGAAAAGCTTACTCAGGAGTGAAATTGTGGCCTCTCTGAAGTGTTTGGAGTTTTCTTCTGCCAGCTTTGAGCAGTCAGGAATTCACGTCAGAAGTAAGGAGCTAATAGATTACAAGTATCACATGTTCTTAATGGTGCTGCTTCTAAAGATACTTTTGAAAATCCTGCTTTTCTTCACGATAACAGTTGCATAACAGCTATACACTCAAGCACATTTTTATAAGACAATAGCCATTTGGAACTCCTTAACGTGCCATATGTTCATTAAAAAGAATAAACGACTTACAGTATTGTACAAGAAATGAATGAAAAAAATTATGGGTTTCAAAGTAAACTGTAGCTGTCTGTGTCCCCAGCCAAAGGACACAACTGTCGTCAACTAGTTCACACTTATCACAGGTGAAGTTTGGGCTCTCTGACTGCAGCAGACAGGATACATGAGCTAAAAGCAAACCTGTGCGTGATACAAGGTACAAGCCTGTGGTAGATCCTGGGTATGTTACTGCTGCCTGACAAGGTCCTGTCTCTCAGCTGGGCTATAGGAACAGCTAGCACATACCTTCCTAGCCTATCCCAGCTATTCAGCAAGTTGTCTGAAATTCAAGTTAAGGAAGTCTCAGCTAGTGTGTTTTACTCTCAGTTTGGAGCCTAGGGGAGAAGCTTGGAGGACACAGATGAATATTTGCACTCAGCTTGGGGGCACTCATCATTCCTCATGCCAGTGAACCTTTCTGGCAGTCTTCTGATAACTCAGAAAGACATAGAGAGTATTCTTTTTGTACCAGCTCTGGGCCCTCAGATTTGCCATCCACAAGAGAATCCTAGTCTTCCCAGTCAAATAACTGAAGTAGCTGATCACAGCAATTTGCCCATAACACTTAGAAAACTGTTTAAACATAGTGCTAATGAACTGGTTTCTTGCTAAACTGTTAGAGGTGTTATATAGCATTCTGGTTGTATTATCGTGCAATTATATCATGCCTGGGAACAAAAATGGAATTCAGAAGAGATGTTTGATTTTAATTTCCTGCCTTTTCTCCTACTGAAGACTCAGTTTTAAAATTACAAGACTACATCTTTGTGCATAATATATTGTCATTCTATTATGACAGCTGATGAGCTTAGTATTCTTTGATTACAGTTATTAAAAATGGTTCTATATAACACATGCAAACAATACCACTGTGTTTCTAAACAGTTACTCAGTGGCTTATTTACTGGCACTTCCCTTTAGTACTACACAAACCATAGCAACAAAATTTTCTCTCAAAAATCATCCAGCATTGCCTTGAACTTGTCAAGATGATTAAGGCTATGCCATGCTCTTCTATAATGGCATTCATATCTGTAAAGCCAAAGCTTTCATAAAGATATTAGGTCTCTTGCAGGTATGTAAATTTGATAGGGTTCTCTGAAATCGTTAAAATCACTCCTTAAAGTCCAAAAGTCCAAACTCTAGAATTGTTGTAATTTCTAACAGCTCCTAAAGAAAACAGAGTTGAACATTTTACCTGTTACTTTCTTTAGATTTGCATTTAAAAAAATCGATTTTCCTTACTGTGTAAAGACATTTACACAGATAAAATATGTAAAATATAGAAACTTAAAAAGGTAAAATATGTCTTTTTGGCTTCTTTTAAGTCTTTGAACTTTATACCATATTTATTTTCATATATATGTTAAATCTGAAGATTTAACACAGCAAATAACAATTCTGATGAAGAGAAAGAAGAGACAGTATCATAGATGATGAAAGGTATTAAAAATAATGTAATTCTTCATTGAGGATGTTTGGGCATGGAGCCAGTGTACAGGGTGTGCAGCCCCTATAGCAGCGTTGGCCATGCAGTCCCCTGTCTCATTACTGAGTGACCAGCATGCCAGCTGATGCTACCAGAGTCCACTTCACCCTACTGCCTCTCCTGTGACAAATCTGCCCATGTGCTGACTATGCATGCACTGGGCGGCTTTGCCTCACTCGGGTGAGATCTTGGTTCAGACTCTGAAGTTTCAGTTATGCTGCCTGCAGTATCTGCTTATACTCTGAATCAAAGGAGACATGGAGGATGTGGCTGGCTCAGATACCAGTGGGTATCAGCATTCATAAACAGCAAGCGTCTTGGTTTTCATATAACCTGTATGTTAAGAGGGAGTTTAGGCTGAAAAGATGGAAAGCAGGTAACCTGGTTTTGTAAATATATATAGTCAAGAACCTGAAACAATTGCTCTATGGGTTTCAAAACCATAAATAGCTATTTGGGAACAATAGTAGCTAGCTGTGCCTGGGGATGTGCCAGGAAGGAGGAGCCATTCCTAGGGAAGGAACAAGTTTCCCAGGAGAAGGTACCAGCAGATATTAGATAATCGCCATTCTAGACTGGGCCTTTGTTTCTGTCTGTACCAGAAAAAAAATGATCCTAGATTACTGTGAGCACACTAGATATGGCTCTCTAATTACAATTTTAATTGCATCTAATTGCTATGTTGCATTCCATTGGATAAAAGTCTGCCTGTTTCTCTGACAGATGTGAATTTGTTCAGCTTGAAAACCTTTCAGAGTTTGAGGTATGTAAGTTCATGGCAGGCATTGCTCTTGCTCCAGATGGCTCAGCTTTAGGTTTGCAGCACTTTTTTTTAGGAGTGCTTTTGTGTTCTTCAGTCATGCTTCCACATTTTTGAGAACACGTGATAATGCAGAGCAATGATAACAGCCAGCTGGCAGAATCTCCCAGTCCCCCCAACCCCAAAACATCTAATTTTATGTTATTTATTTAAAAATAAAAGAGTGTACCTGGAGAACATGGTAGGATGAAGATTAATTCCAGGGGAGACCTTATCGCTCTCTACAACTACCTGAAAGGAAGTTGTACTCAGGTGGGGGGCTGGGCTCTTCTCCCAGGCAGCTAGTGACAGGACGAGAGGGCATGGCCTGAAGCTGCACCAGGGGAGGTTTAGGTTGGATATTAGGAAGCACTTCCTCACAGAAAGGGCAATTAGACACTGGAATAGGCTGCCCAGGGAGGTGGTGGAGTTGCCATCCCTGGAGGTGTTTAAGGGAAGATTGGATGTGGCACTGAGTGACATGGTCTAGCCAATGTCGTGGTGTTGGGTCATAGGCTGGACTTGATGATCTTGGAGGTCTATTCCAACCTCAATAATTCTGTGATTCTGTAATTCAAAAGAATGCAAATAGGATTAATAGGACTTAAAAATACAGCGTATGAGCAGACAGGAGAGAAATGAGAGTGCTACAGGAAAGCTAAAATGCTAATTTTAGTTTATTTTCTTGTAGTTTGCACTACAGATGCCTTTTTTTTTTCCATGGGAATAAAGTAAACAAATTACAAATACCACGGTGGTTTTCTGAAAGTGGAATTCAAAGATAATTGTATTTTTATTTCTGTTACTGTGTTTATAAATACAGATGATAGAACTGCTTATCATATTTACAGTCTGTATCAATATAATATCTAAAAGCCTCAACCTTTAATATATTGTGGTAGCAACATTCCTGTGTTGCATTGAAAATGTAATTTTGCCCATGTGACAAACTGAGGCAGAGAAAGAGGGAGCCCTACAGAAAGACAAAAATGTTGTGAATTCCAGGTGCAACACTGAAGTTGTTAAGAATGGATTAAGTAGACTTCCAAGGACAAGAATGTAAGGTAAAGGAATTCTTTTTGTACAGAGTATCTGGAGACAAGTCATCTAATAATATTTTGAATGTGAGATTTTGAGAAAGAAATTGCTTTGCTAGACAGCTTAAAAGATGCCTTCTGACTTAAGGAATTTTATCCCATTTATCAGTTGTATATTCCTGCTATTTTTGTCTCTCCCCTTTTGAGCCACACTGGGAAAAGCCCCAATTCTGACCCTGCATTTACTGGCTCCAGGGAGTTTTGATCCTCCATGTAATGCTTTTGCCATTTAGTGATCGAATTTGGCTTACTTTGGTACCTTACCCTTTTCCTCTTTACCTGTATGAACTATATTAACTTTTCTGTACACATCCATGAAAGACTTGAAGTTTGTAAGATAGGGCAGAATATCCTTAACTAGTCTGAATTATTGTCGCTCAGCTGATTCCATCTCCCTGCTCCACCTCATCTACCTGCCTGGGAGTGTTTCATTTTTGTCTGTTGGACTTTTTTCTAGAGATACACATTTTACTTAAACTCTTCAGGTAAAAAAAATTACATGTGACATTAATTGTTAGTTAAACATTTATTATTAATACAGTCTATTCAGTTAAAACCATATAAATAGATTAGATAATTATACAGATAAAAACTGAAGTAGGGAGAGAATAAACATTTCTGCAGTCAAAAGGGAGATTTGTAGTAAATTTAATATCTGAACCCCATTTCCTTTATATGTTTGATATAATGGATTTGTATCTTAGTTAGAAGGAGTGGCTTCTGTAATGACAGAAATAGTCAGAAATTTCTTGACTCTAATTTTTCATAGAAGTGTAGAATCATTTAGGTTGGAAAGGACCTCTTGAGAGCATCTAGTCCAACCTCCCTGCTCAAGCAGGGTCAGCCAGAGCAGGTTGTTCAGGATTGTGTCCAATTCGGTTTTCAATATCTCTGCAGATGGAGCTTCCACAACCTCTCTGGGCAACCTGTGCCAGTGTTTGATCATCTGATCATCCTCACAGTGAGAAATGGTTTTCTTATTTTCAGATGGCATTTCATGTGTTTTAATTTATGTCCATTCTCTCATGTCTTGTCACTGGGCATTAGTGAGAAGAGTCTGGTTCCCTTTTCATTTTTTCTCATCAAGTAATTATAGAAGTGGATGAGATCACCCATGAGCCTTCTCTTCTCCAGGCTGAACAGTCCCAGCTCTCAGCCCATATGAGAGATGCTCCAGCCTCTCAATCATCATTGCAGCCCTGTGTTGGACTCACCCAAATAAACCCATGTCTTGCTTGTACTCCTCAGTACAAGAACTGGACCCAGCACTCCAGATGTGGCCTCAACAATGCTGAGCAGAGAGAAAAGGTCACCTTCATCCACCTGCTGGCAATGGTCTTCCTTATGCAGCGGGGGACACTGGTGGCCTATTTTTGCTTCAAGGGTACATTGCTGGCTCATGGTCAGCTTGTTGTTCCCCAGAACCTTAAGGTCCTTCTCAGCAAAGCTACTTTCCAGATGGTCAGCCCCCAGCATGTGCTTGGGGTTATTCCTCCTGAGGTGCAGGACTTTTCCCCTTGTTGAAGTGCATGAGGTTCCTGTTAGCCATTCTCCAGCTTGTCCAGGTCCCTCTGAAAGGTGGCACAACTATCTGGTGTAACTGTTCCTACTCTCTGTTTTGTATAAGTAAACTTGCTGAGGATGCACTCTGTCCCATTGTCCAGGTCATTAATGAAGATGTTGAACAGTCTTAGGCCCAGTAGTGAGCCCTGGGATACAGTACTCATGACTTGCCTCCAGCTGGACTTTGTGCCACTGATCACATTGTCAATTTTTTGACACTGTCAAAAGCCTTACTAAAGCTGAGGTAAACTACATCCACGGCTCTGCCTTCATCTACCAATCTACCTCATCTATCAGATTGGTCAAGCATAATTTCCCCTTCCTGAATCTGTGATGATTATTATTCCCAATCACTTTCTTGTCCTTCATGTGTTTGGAAATACTCTCCAGGATGATTTTAGTGGTAAAAGAGGGGTTCTCAAGGTAGATTTTAACTGTGTTACTTTCTTCTGCATATTTCACATATAAAGTCACAAGATCAGAAACTGTGTTTCTGGCAAAGAGTGAGGTTTTCCTTATCAAAACTTGTCAGACAATAATAGTTAATTTTTCCAGTGCTTTGTAGTTTGTTGAAGATATTATCAAGGAATGACTACAAGAACATGGGCAGTCACAAGAAGGAACAGAAATACACAGATACTTTTCAATTGGTGTTTCAGTATTCATTTTAAAATGTCATTACTAAAATTAAAGAATACAATTATTTCAAACAGCTGTGCTCTGTAAAGCCATTACTTTGGACATTTTTTCAGTTTTAGGGCAATCTATCAGGTATGACCACTCTTTCCTCAGCAAAATGCATATGGCTATAGTTCATAACAACTTAAAAAGCAAAGAGAATAATTATGTTGCTGATTGTCACAGATGTTAAGCACTTGGATGTGCTGCCTAAATTAGGTGTTGTTCTAGCCTCTGTGTTTAGAGAGAAAAGAGAGAAAAATAAACACCTTCAGAGGGTATTTTTTATCCCTGATGAACTGTGTCGCTGCCTTCACAGCCTTTCTCTTGGCAGATGACAGGAGCGATGAACAGTTTCCAAACTGAGGTGAAGTTGTCAAGAGCCTAAAAGTAGCACCGAGAAATTAAGGTATCTTGTATAATGAGAGACATTAACACTAAACATGTGAACGACTTCAGCCACACCCCTGCCACACACTGTTGCCTCATGTTCCTACAAACATGTTCACATGTTAAGCAATGTATTATTGCTGCCTGTTGGGAGACCTACATGAAACCTGATTAACTTCAGAGCATCTCCCCATTAAGCCTGCAGTGGAGCTCAAGTATGAAGGGGAAGGGGACTCAAACTTTACAGGTAGAAAGCAGCATTTGTTAGGGGCCCATCAGAATAAAATGCTTCTCTCATGACTGCCTAATTGAAAAAGAACATGTGTCAAGGTGTTCGGTAATGGTGTGAAAAATGGAACAACTCTTTAGAAATAGAGCGCATGATACAGTCTGTAGAAGAAGCTTTGTTTTTTACCTATTAAGCTGACCATTGGGTATCCATTTGAGATGGAAAAAATAACATTCAGTCTCTTCTATTTTGTCACAGTCTAAGAGGAACCATTTTCTGTCTCTCTATTAGCAATAGAATTTGCTAATTAGCAGCTCCAAGATTTTAACAGTATATACTGGGACGAATCAAAAAAACCCTCGAGCCTTCAAACATCACACTTCTCTGAATATGCATAATACTTGAATTTCTTTGTCAATGACCTGTGAATTGATTCTATCCTCAAATTGAGGCAAGGAGTTTTTATAAGTTTCACATTTCTTGATAAGCTCTGAGGCAGATATAATTTATAGTAGTGTTCTTTCCTGTTCACATGAAGAACAGGCAGGTTTTTTTGAGGTATCTGAGTTTTATAATATGCTGTACATGGCTGGCAGGTGCTTTACAAAAAATAAGTCGAAGAAAGATTTATGTCATATGGATATATATTACATCATTCACTAGTTTTCATTAGAGGGCTGAATAAGTGAATTTTCTCACAGGGTAGTCCACTTACACTGTCAAGTTCCTCAGGAAGGGATGTAATTCAGCCTTCTGCAGAGGCACATTTCTTGATTATATCAGAGAAGTGGTGGTGTTGGCTCAGATAACCCAGTAACACTTTGTCTTTATGCTTACCAATCCTATAGCTCAGTTTCATCTGTACAAACTTCAGATAACTAATGCAGATGTTTGAGAGAGAGCTTGTCCTGTGCTCCTTCTGCACACCATGGTGATACAGAAAGAGGCTCCCAGGGAGCAACTCTGTAGGGGCAGGTGCTGTTTGTGCTCCTTTGATGACAGAGGGAGGCTGAGTGGCCACACTAAGCTCAGGAGACTTAATTAGATGTGAGTTGGAAATTATTAGCTAAATGCTAACTAGTTAATAGGTATGACTAATTGAAATTTACAAGTCTTAAACTCTTTCCTGTGCTATGTCATGGCTTCAGTAGGAGGAGTGCCCCTGTGCTTGAATAATTGATGGTTTGGGTTGAGGACTGCAGCAGCAGGTTTTAGTCCTTCTGGCTCAAATAAAATTCCTTGCCTTTGCTGTGAATTCTTTAACCACTGAACACAAAACAGTGAGGTAGGTGAATAGAGCTGTTTGGTTTATATTTTTTTCTTGTTTGCTTTATTTATTTTCTATTTTTTCTTAATAAGGAATACTGTTAGATACTTTAATCAAAAGATGCATGCTGACAAGTTTGATCTCATAGAGGGGCCCTCTCTACATCCAGCATCTAAGCCTGGGAAAGGATAACATTTCAGGTACACCCCTCTTTCTAACATCACTCTCTGGTCACTTTAGATGGCTTCCTGCTAAAAATTTGTAGGATATAGGAAATTAACTGTAAATCCAGTTTTGAGTAAAAAACAGGAAAAAAATTTAAAAATGCCCTACATGGAGCTCAGGCATAGGGCTGTAGAGTCCTTTCTGGAAATGTGACAATGATGGAAGAGTAGTTCTGAGCTGCCTTGTTCCCTCACACCTCAGCCTCTCCAAGCAGCTGTGGATATTGGCAAAAGGACACATATAGCAGGTCGTATTCTGTGTATCTCCAGAACGTAGTCTCAGTTTCAAAGCAATGAAATCACTAGGAAATGCCTAACCAATTCATACAGGACTTATGTAGCCAAAGTAAAAGGTTTGGTTATGATAAATATGTTATCTGATACCATACCAAAAAGAAAGACCAATGCAGAGTTTCATGGTGGCTTAATAGAGCACAATGCAGAACTCTCATTCTTAAAGTGAAAAAAAAAACCAACAAACCACAAAAAGGTCTTAGTCATCCCCAAATCCTAGTGCTGCTATTTAAATTAATATGCTGTTCAAATAAATGCCTCAGTGCCATTTCTTATAATTACATAGGTTTATGGTGGGTAAAGTTTCTGGAAACAAAATCACTGTAATTGGCAGCTTTTTAAAATAAAATTTTGCAGCTGTTAGAGTGCCTAAAGTTACTGTTTCTAATGGTAGCCTATCCTCTCTGTGCTCTTTTTTGATCCATCTTTTCACAATTGTTTAGCCATGAATGGAGGGGGAGGGAGAACTTTGTTTAAGCTCGCCTTGCCAATCCACTGCTTTGAATTTTTAATGATGACAGCTAAATAATAAACACTCCCCAAAGGTAACAAAATCACAGTAACATTCTGATGGTTCCTCTGTAGTCTGTTCTGGAAACAAACATCTGTGGAAGATTATTTCCTTTAATGCTGCCTGATAAAGATGACCTTTAGAGTTATCACCAAAGTGAAGCTTTAACCACCTGCTGAGGAATAAAAGACAGATATTTACACAGTAAATATTTTAACTACTGCAGGGAAAAATAATTTAAAAATGCTTTAGGTAACTCTTCAAATGATATTATAGTTGGAAACTGGGCACTAGGAACTTCTTTGAAGTTAAATTGTTATATTTTATATTCATATTCAGTAGGTAATAACAACAAACAAATATCTCAAAGAATACCAAATATACAGGTTTTAGAACGGGCACACAGAGTGTTTCATCTGGAAATTTAGAAAAGAACAATATTAAAGAAAAACTTACTAAGACTTTGGTAAGCAGTGCAAAGTAGTGACTGCAGTATAGACAAAAAGAATCTAGAGTGCTAGAGTTCATCAGGGCAGCAGCTCTAAGTACCCTAATGAAGCGCTGGGGCCTGAGTGGTGGGCCCCGAGTTGGAGCTGACCTGTGAATGACTCACAACCTAGCAGAATGTTTTGTTTCTCCTATTGGTTTCATGTTCCAGAGGCAGAACCTGGCCCACCTGTGTCTTTGTGGCTCTGCCCTCACCCAAGTGGTCATGGTTGGAGTGGTGGGTGAGGCCAGGTCTACTTTAACCAGGAGCTGTCAGTCAGAGGAGCTTCCTGCTGGGTGTGACTTCTATTGGGGCTGGTTGTATCTTGCTGAGCTTTCTGGGTGGTGTCCTTCCATGTGAAGGGCCACTGGGGGAGCCAGCTCTGTCCATTGTGTCCAGCAGGTGATGCTGGCACCACAGTGGGCAGCGGGGGAGCTGGGCCCACAGGAACCTATGGCAGTACTGTCTGAAAGAAGACTTCTGAGGGGATGATGCAGAGTTCAGAGTTGGCCTGTGTGATCAGGCAGCTGATGGCAGCATAAAATGATAATGGCTGAACCGGCACAACAACTACGTGGTGGTGATTTAGGCTGATATAAACTATCATTCTTCTAGTTTTCAGTCTTCTGAAAAATTGTCTAGGTTAAGTTGGAACGGGAAGCCATGTTTACAAAAGTCTTCCATTAAATACTGTGCAGAATAGAGTTTGGCACTGTTAATATTCAGAACAAGGGTTTACTAAGGTTTGAGTCCATACCAGTGTCATTTTTCAAGGGAAAAAATAAAAATATTTCTTTTTAAGGATGTTATATTTTCTATTAGAATCCAGCTATATTTAGACATAGGTAATATTATGCAGATATATCATTATAATTCCACATAACAGGCAGTACAAATCTGTCATAATGGAAGCATTCATTTTGTTGTAAAGTGTAATTCTATTTTGCTACTAAATTACACTTTTAATTGTTTTTCATCTTTGACTTCTAAAATACTGGACTTCTTCCTAGAAATCCAGTGCTCAAACCAGCTGCAATCAGAACTCATGATTTTTTGTTCAGTTAAAATGCATTTCTCCTCACACTAGCTGGGGATATTGATTAATTTTTGTCTTGAAAACATGATGAGCCCTATGTAAAGTATCAAAAGATAGCTCATGCTGGACTACCAGCATTTTTGGGTTACCTCTTCTTTCATGGCTTTGCTTATGTTCTCAGAAGTGGTGGGGTCACAGCACATGGCGCAATGAATATCTGCTTCTTGCTATTATTTTCTCCTCTTTATTTCCCAAGATGGGATTGATTCCTTAGCGAAGAGATGCAATAATGTTTAAAGTTTCTGCGCTTTTCTTTTTTTCTTTTTTTTTTTTTTTTTTTTTTTTTTTTTTTTCTTTTTTTTTTTCTTTTGGCATAAAGATTTGGCTTTCAGAATGTAATCCTCTAATACTTAGGGACTGGACTGTCAACAAAGCAGTATGTGGGGGGGATGCCCATAGTTGTCAAGAATAAAAATAAATAAATCTAAAGGATAAACTTAAAGGTATTAAAATGTATATTTATTTTTCCCAGACATTGATATAGTGACTGGTAAAAAAGAAATTTTTTTTTTTTTTTTCAGAGACAAGCAATTGTAAAAGTTGCTTAACTGTTAACCACAGTATTTAATAAACCTTAAACGATCCAGACAGAAGATAAAGCATTAAAGTCATCCTTTAATTATAGAGGCTGGGCATTTCTGGTAGAAGTTAATGCAAAGTATCATCTCTGTACAAATGATGTGGATTAATTTCTTTTAATATTTCAGATATGCTCTAAGACTTTGAGAATGGCTTGCTTAGAATAATTTAGGTAGATTAATTTTAGTGGGGTTTTGTGGTGTTTTTTTTTTTCTATTTCATTGTACAAGTGGAGTTTGGAATGATCTCTTCTACAGTTTTCCTGGTATGATTTTCTACCAGTTTACAGTTCCTTGAGAACTTGTTCTTCCAGCAGAGTTCGCAGATACAAATTTTTCTCATGTGCATGCAGCCCATTTAGATCTTGGCTCTATGGTGGATACATGTTACAAGATCACCCATCTTCTCACATAAGCTGTTCTGAGCTAAGTTTTGAGAAAATATTTCTGGATTGCATGGACCCATTCTCAGAATAACAAATCATTTCCCTTTTTTCCAAAGTTTTGAAAAGGATTACTTGTATGATGTCTTGAATTTCAGCTAGAGCTACCCTGGAAGTGGTCTGGCTGGGTAAATAAGAGAAAACAAATTTCCTTTCAAGATCCTAAACCAGAATAATTTAAGATCACTGCTATCTGTAGGTACTAGTTAGTCCTGGGCTAATGCTACTCTTTGCTTATGGGAAGCTCGTGAGATGAATTAATCTGATGCCAAGATAAAATGTATTACTTTGAGTTAGCAGGAACTAAGAGTTGCAGTTAATGTCACAGAAATTTTAGAAAGAAAGCAAAAATGCCACGTGCATCACATTGTGCAGCAAATAGTTCAAGCATACTGTCAGCATCTATATTACTCATATAACTGATAAAATTCAATTATCAGTTCTCAGAGGCAAGAATGGATCAATCTAAATTTTAATGAAGGATTATATTTGGGACTTAGAAAACAACATAAATCTCTCTGCTCTATGGTAAGAAAAATCATGAGGATTGAAATATTGATGATTCAAGGCTTTGAGGGTTTAACTAGTTTGTGTATGGTGAGATTGTTTTATAAGACCTTCATTAAATTTTTGTTTGAGCAGTTAAGGAGAGAAATAGCATTGCTAAACCCATTTTCTTGTAGCTGGACTATTAGATTATGATCCACTTATACTCTAATTGAAGCTTTTAACCTGTTTCAGTCTGGGACATAGGCCCATTTTCACAAAGCCTTTTGAGAACTTAATTCTTATTTGAACACCTAATTGTCAATGATTTTGAGAGAATGCACTTGCCAGAATGGGAGTTAAGTGCTTAAATACCTCTGAATAGCTGAGCCTTAGCGCTTTTCTTTGGAGCTGTAGTTTATACAGGTACTTACGTTCTAATTTCTTGAAAGACACAGCAACACTCTTCTAACCTTTCTTATTCAAACAACACATAGCTGCAAATTACACTCTATCAAGGCTAAACAGAAAGGCTTTTATCATTTACTATTTTTGTCTACCTTACAAGGTACACTGCAAAATACAAAAGCCAGAAATTGACATAAGCAAAGATAATGCTTTACCAGCTCATTTCTGCAATGTATACTTTGACTTTGTAGTCATTAATGCTCTCTTCATGAAATGTTGATGCCAACATTAACAACCAAATTAAGCTCTTCTGAATAAGCAGGGGATTTTTCTTAACTGGAAGTGCAATATGCAGCCAGCAGAACCACCTGATTACTCCATATTTTTATGTTTATGTAGTTATACTCACTTCCATGTAATTGGACTGCTACTATTAGCAGAAACCATTCAGACTTTATTAAATGTATTTGTAAAACTCATTTTCATTAAATATGTGACATCTGCATTTCTGTCTGCTGGGTTCTGCCTTCCTAACTGAAACAATCAAAACTAGACACATTATACATCTGCCCTCTTTCATAATTTAAACTGCCTCAAGTAGGAACAATGTATTTATATTTTATAATGAAAAGAAAGCCTCTGAATGCCAACTAGTAGACACATAAGTTTATCTCCCTATTTGCCAGGCTTGGGTTGTCAGACATTAAATTTTTTAACAGCCGCTTCTGATGAATTATTGATATTCTCACTATTTAGAAAATGGACCCATCACTAGAGTAATTAGCACCCTGCCACTTCTGCCTATCATATTTAATATGTCATGAAAGAAGGCTGTGTTGAACTACTTTTAAAATGAATGCCTAGCTTTGTTTCTCATCCATTGCCCTGTTGCATATTATTGTCTAGTGCATGCAGATGGTATTCCATAGGGTTAGAATCCAACACGCATATGTGGCTTCTTGTTAGTATATGTATACATGTTTCTTCTAGGAATTTAATGATGTACATTTACTATGCTAAGCAGAGGTTTGAATCAGTACTTTTTTACACCAGCAGAACCTGTTCTGTTGTCTATTGTGAAACGTTTTCTCCACAACATATAAGGTTTTATCAGGTTAAAAAAGATTCCTTACATCTGTCATGTGACAATTCACACTAAGCTTGTAGCAGGATACACTGCCTAAGTAACTGATTTAAGATGTAATTTAATATTGCTAGCCCAATTATTTGTTTGAGGTTATCACAATACATGAGTTTCTTTTATTTAAATTATTAGGAACCCATAAAACTGTTGAGAAATTTAGTAGAGATTACCCATGGTGTGGATTGTCCATATATTTTGGCCTGAGTGATGTAGAATTTTATATGTAAAACATAGAACGGACACCCTCTGACACTGTTAAGCTGCAGTAAAGGTAGTAAGAGAAGTGTATTCAGATTCATACAACCAACATTATCCCCTATATGTAAGATATCTCACTTCAGGAGGTCTAAGGATAATGGTTTAAGGAATAACGTTAGTTAGCAGGTTTTTATACTTTCAAAAGAATAAAGCAGAGTTCTGTTTTGAAGTTTGTATCCAACAAATATCATTTCTTGAAATAAGTGTCTACAGATACAAACAAAACCCCAAACTATTCCTTTAACATAAATAGAGGCCATGGAAATCTCATCAGAATAAAAGCTAATTGCCATAATTTGCTGTCCTTTTAAAAATTAAGATGCAACCATGGTAGTTTTGCTTTCTTCTTGGCTTATATACATCCATGCATTTTAGAATTTGTCATGCCTTAGTCATCCATTTCTTCTTAAGAGCCTGCTAGGAACGACTGAAATGAAATGCAAATGTATAATTTGAGGTAAATGTATACCTGCCAAGAATTTTTTTTCAAACCACTAATTTATAAACATAATGCATGTTACTTAGAAATACAAATTTTAAAAGATATCTAGAACTGCATATGTGCCTGGGTTATTGTGCACTTAACTGAGCACTCAATTATTCTCTGCATTTAAATGATCGCAGCATCTGATACTTGGGAAAGCAGGAAGTATTAATAGAGGTACTTAAGAAAATAGGAAAGTCAAAAGAAATATCACGTATAGTTCATGGTCATGAAGGCTGGGTTTGGTTTTTTTTTTAATAAATCAGTGGTTGTGTACCTCAATAAAAGACAGCAGAAACAGACACTGACCTTATTCTGGACACATATATATTTAAATGGATAAGGGCATCAATCAACATTACTGGATGCTTAACTGGACACGCTTGTCTTTGAAATTGAATGTGTGACTATGATACACAGTATTGAAAGGTAACATGCTCTGTTTCAAAGTGCTTTGTTTTCTTATTTCAGGCTCTTTAAATTATAAAAGAATATAGATTATGTAATAAGGACAATAATGGCAAAAAATTCTAAACCAGCTGCAAACAAAAATCTATTTAACTGAATAAATAAAAGTGTAAGAATGGATGATATAGAACAAAAAAAGCTATTATAAACAGAATAAACCTAATGACCTCCAGGCACTTTTAAAGATAATTTATTCTCAGTGGTAGACACACATTTAACTTCTGTCCTGCAATTGGGAAGTGAAATTGTTTCCTTATTTCCAAGCTAGAGTGGACTTTGCTCAAAGAAGTGATAGAAGCTGAAGAAATGTAAGTTCCTCCCCCTTGACATCTAGCATGTTTTTGGGTGGAAGAGCTGCCCAGCAATTTGTGCAATCGCCTGACAGCTGTAGTAGGTGCTGGAGCACCTCTAGAGTCTCTAAATTGAGTGCATTAAGCCTTAGGATATACTTAATGCGTTAGTGGAGGATGTACAGCTCTTCATCTCACAGCTTGCCTTGTCTATTATGCTGTCAAGCAGCCTCTGCACTGCTAGCAAAGCCACGGCTCTGTAACAAGCAGAGTGCACAGAAAACTGGCAGAGATTCTTGTCTCTGCACTACCTGCTGTTGCAGTGGAATAGTGATAGCTTCGTTTCTGCAGGTCAGCACTGAGATCACCTTAAATATGAGAAGAATCTGCCAAATCTTTCTCAGTGTCCAAGCCATCTTGATTTCCTAGTCAGACCTATATTTCTGTAGCGTGCTTTACAAATGTTAGCTGTTGTATTGCCTCCTTTTTGGTGTTGTAGAAATACAATGTACATGATTGCCTCTACCTGAAAGTATATTAATTTGTGATTACTTCTTATTTTGATTGGTAATAGGGGTCAAGGGAGATACTTGGTATGAGCTACAACAAAATTAGTAAAGAACATCTGTGTTAATAACTAAAGCAGCATTGATTGCACTGCAAATGTGAGCACGCAATTCACCCATTCATTTTTGCTGTTAGGTTGAACCTCTTGCTGTACATTGGAGAGCTGAACACAGTGCTGCTAGAAAGGCGACATTCATCCATGCCAGACTGCTCAGCTTACCTTAATGCTGATATAGGAGGCTTTGATGTCAGATTGGGTGTCGGGACCCGAGAATAAAGTAGCAGATGCAATGGACTTGTGTGCCTGATGAGAACACAAATGGCTTGTACTTTTTGGCAGAAGGTTGCCCCTGGTGAGAAGCACCTCCAAGGAAGCTGCTTCCAAGAGGGTATCCTCCTGTAAATTAGGGTGGGTGCATCACCCTAGAAGGGGCTATGTTCTGAGGCAATCGAGTTTATGTTTTGTGACGTACTTGTAGTGGAAAAGAAGGCTTTCTATCCTATCCTATCCTATCCTATCCTATCCTATCCTATCCTATCCTATCCTATCCTATCCTATCCTATCCTATCCTATCCTATCCTATCCTATCCTATCCTATTCTATCCTATCCTATTCTTTTCTATTTCTATTTCTATTCTACGCAGAATGGAAAATAAGTGGTAAACTGTACATGCACTGGCTGGGTTCAGACAGAGGGACAAGTTGAGATATTTGAATTGGGCAAGTCACCTGGTCACTTTATCTTTCCCCCTTTCCTATTATCCCTGCCCATATGCTATTTTGTATCTACCAAGTTGTCTGGACTGGACCTCACTGTTTTTGCATCATGTTAAAAAACTCACTGTGCTGGGTCCTTTACATTTCCTGATTCTGCATCTGAACCTCTTGCTTGCTGACTTTCAGCACCTGTGGATGATGGCAGATCAAAGTTAGCTTTCTGTTGTAGATTCAGTTTTGGGAAGAGGGGCTGAAAATGTCTTCTTTTGTTCCAAGACTTGTGCAATTTGCCATAAAACTAGAAAATGTTTGATACGTATCACAATGTGTGTTTTACTTTTTCCCTCTGCTTAAGAGTTAACAATTCAAAGCTGCAGTTCTTCTGCAATTTGGAGTAAGAAAGAAAAAATAACTTAAAATATTGAAATGTCATTTCTCCAAGCTTAATGGTCTACACTCCTGCATTTAACAATACCAGCACTGAAGTGGAATCTCTGACCAGTGAAGGAGATTGCACAGAACACGAGTCACTCTGTGCACTGTCAGTTGCTAGGTGCACATCTGTTGTGCTGGTTCAGCCATCATCATTTTATGCTGCCATCAGTTGCCTGATCACACAGGCCAACACTGAACTCAGCAACGTCCCCTTGAAAGGCTTCTTTCAGACAGTCCTGCCATAGGTTCCTGTAGGCCCAGCTCCCCCGCTGCCCACTGTGGAGCTAACATCACCTGCTGGACATAACAGACAGAGATGGCTCCCTCAGTAGCCCTTCACATGGAAGGACACCACCGAGAGAGCTCAGTAAGGTGTGACCAGCCCCAACAGAAACCACACTCAGCAGGAAGCTCTTCTAAATAATCGACTCCTGGTTAATATAATCCTGGCCTCACCCACCACAACCAACCATGACCACCTGGGTGAGGGTGGAGCCATAAAAACACAGGTGGGCCAGTTTCTGCCTCTGGAACACCAAGCCAATAGAAAAAACCAAAACATTCTGCTAGGTTGTGACTCATCCACAGGTCAACTCCAACTTGAGGCCCACAACTCAGGTCCCAGCACTTCAACATCTTGGTTTGCATTCCAAACTGTGTACTGCCAACACATGCCATTTAAAATAAAACCTGTAGGAGAAAAGGGACTGATATTATGTCCTCAGAATACAAATAAGAAAGTTTCTATAAGGAAAAAAAGTGACATGCGTGTTAAAAATCACTTCAATTATGTTATTTTTATATTGTTGCTTGTGTAATTAACTTGGATGTACTTCAAAGAACAATTGTGGTTTACAAATCCTTTTTTCCTAAGCATAGCCAAATAATAATGAACAAAAGATGCGTAGCAAAAAATAATTTTAAAAGTCACTTCTGTTGCTTTCAAAAAGTAATTATGTACACAGAAGGAGGAAGAGACCTTGCAGACTAATCACTGAATTTAATATTCTCATTTAGCTTAGATGGCTGCAAGGGTCCAGAATACTACTTAACTCTTTTTTCTATTAGGATTATAAATCTCATAACATTGTATTTCATAACATCAATATGAAAGTCTTGGATCTCTCTGCTGTAAAAATCTCTCCATGATATTTGACATAAATAATTACATCACGCTGACTAATGGAAAGAATAAGAAAGAAAAAGTACTTTGGTGACTCAGGACTTCCTTCTCATTGACTTTCAATAATACACAGGCATCTAAAGGACATTGAACATTAAAATGGAATTTAAACAGACTTTAAGCCTGTACTTCAGTTCAAAAAGCCTCATCTGGCAGTCACCTTCCCCTAAAACTGTATAAGTTGACCAGTAACTCCTGCTTTCCTGATCTGTGTTTTCCATAGGTTCTTGCTTGATGTAGCCGAATATTTGCCCCAATCCGAACAGCTGACTCTTGCCTAAGCTTTGCAAAGATCTAGAAATTAGGTCAAGTAATGCTTAGGTCCTTCAGAGGATCTTTCTGGCACTTCTGCGCTAGGTGAATGCTGCTCAAAATGTTCACCATGGCGGCACTTCCTCCCTTCTCCATACGTGACAGGGTGCAGATGAAAAGACAGTTGTGTTGCTTGCTGTTTGCATCATACACTTATAGAGCAGTTGCCCAAATAACAGGATATTGCTGTGGGGATCTGGATGGACACCTCCATCTGGATTCTATGTCTAATAACCCTTCATCTAGAAGTTGAGCACTGCTAAAATCCTGTATTGGATCTAAGTCCCCTGGAAATGGGATTTAGAATTTACATCTTGAAAAGATTGTTTGAAAATGTTACCCAAATGGACCAATGACAAATTCTCTCTTTTTATTTATTTATTTAATATGTAGTACATCTTTTTATTTTTCCAGCAACTATAATATGTTTTTCCCCAAGGTCTACTGAATTATGGAGTATGGAGCCCACACACTTCCCCAAAGAATATCTGTGCTCTTGGAGAAGCTCTCATAAGCCATGTCTCCCCTTTCATGCACTCAAACACTGGCTATGCACAACAGCTTTGCTTTTTTTTTTTAAGTACAGTAACATTTTTATGTAGGTGGTAAGACAGATTCATTTTTTTCTTTCCCTGTCAGACAGCTCAGCTGCCTTTGGGAGTGAGCACCTCAGGGTACATGCTTCAGATGCCTTCTCTGGCTTGTAATGGTGAACAAACAAAGGGTGGAGTGCTACAACAGTGGCTTACTAATTGCCATCTATGGGCCCTTCAGGTCTCCCTGAACCCTTTCTGAAGGGTCCAAAAAAGGAAAAGTAGTAAATGAAAGCTATTATTTGGTGTCAGCTCACGATACAGGAAACTACTCCTTCATCAAAAACAGGTGAAAAAAATCATTACATCAGTTACACTGCTTCATTAATTTGTACCAGCAAAGGACTTGATCCTGAACTTTGATTTTTAGATGTTTTCAAATGCCTCATCTATTTAACACTGCAGTGAGACTGAAAGTGTTTAGGGATAAATGTAGTTTCATTAACAGCACATCTAGAACATACATTTCAGGAGTCGAAAGAGTGTGCTAGTACACTGAAAAGCTATTTATTTGCTAAGGCATCATTTTGAGCTTTTAAATGGAGGACTGGGAAGACCATCAGCATCCTGAAACATTGAAAGATGGCTTCCCTGCGTATCTGGAGTCATGCCTAGGAACCTAACTTGCAGCTTTGCCTGTGTTTTCACAAAGCGCACACACGAATCTACAAAGATTTCATACCCTGAAATAAATTTTAGCAGATAACATAGACATTTCCTTTGCAAAAAAAAAAAAAAAAGAAAAAGAAAAAAAGAAAATAATGCTTGTGTTTTTCACTTCGGTAGACTTTCTATGAAATAATGAGGAGAAAATGTGTGTTTTCTGTGATAGACTGCAAGGAGGGTAATGAAAAGATCTGAGTATGTAAAGCAGCTCAATTATTTCTGGATCTTGTATGCTTTAGTTCCACTCCCATATGTTTATGTTTTTACATGGCTTGTGTTTAAATTAAAACTATATATATGTGTGCTAATATGCTCTACTTAGGGAATTCCAGTAGAGAAACTAATTATTTCTTCAAACTGATCTGACACCATGCACAATTGATACTGATGGGTGATGAGATTATAATTTTTTTGTGATTAAACTGATTGTAAAAGCAGTGTCATCTGTTAGCGAGTAAGGGTAGCCTGACATTATCATTGAGTGATGGTCATAAACTCATCTGATTGTCATGGTATAATTGCATTATTATCTGCTCATAATAAGAATCTATTGGAACGGACGTTTGATAGAAATTGATTTGTCTTTTTAACATGCTCCCAAGCATATGTGAGTAGTGGTTGTACTAACATGACTGCTTTTTCAAGCAGTTGTGGTAAAACCATCTCAGGGCTAGTCCATGTGGAAGTCTGTTGGATCTGACATAACCTCAGAGCCTCTTCCTTCATGGCTTTGACTAGAAGGAGGAGCCCATTGCAGTGGTGTGAGGGGCAGGGAGCGGAGTACTAATGACATGTTCTGTTAACACCATGAATAGCAGTAGATAGACTTACTTATTTTTGCATTGGGATTGGATGGAAACAAGGGGAAAAAAAGACCTTGAAATAAGATGTTCTGTGCATCTATCTTAGCCTTCTATAAGCTTCATTTTCCTTTCTTGTCAGCCACACGTCTGCTACTGCATTGGCTCTGTGATGCATTTTTTTAGACTTTCATATGTTTGGAAGATGTTAGTTTTGCACTTGGATTATTTACATATTTTAAGCTCTGCCCTTTGGGAAAATGCAAGGGTAGAGGATGAGGAAAAGAGCATCATAAAAATGTAAAAGGAAGTAGACTGACTTCTCTGCATTAGTTAAGGCTTGACTAGGAGACTTCTTAAAAAATTTAACATTACGAGGATTTCAGAGTCAAATACTCAAAAGTAGTTAATGCCAGGATCATTTCAACATTGACATTTTGAGCATCTGAGCTGCAACAATGTTAACATGGTCAGATAATGCTCTTGCCATCACCAGACCCCTGGCTTATTCAATGTGCAAATCATGCAATACTCACATCCATTATTTGGTATCTTTTAATCTTATGGTACTCAGCTTTATTTACCGTTCATTGTTCTAACCCTACTACTTACTTCATTACCCCAAGTGCTTAAACTAATTTTCATGAGACTGAGAAAAGGGATATTTTTCCATTGAAGAATAGAAAACCTGGGACATCAAATAGAATAATCAATATTAGAGCAGCTTCTGTCTTTCTTTTTTGCAATAGCTAGCATGGCAAACTTTATGCTTTGAAAGCACAGTTCTAGTCAGCTTTAGACACAGTTGTGTTCTTCTGTGACTCAAACTACACAGTCTCAAGATGAGTGTTTATGAGTAGAATATATATTGGTAACCAACTGTGGAGTTTAATTTCAATGATTGTTCTAACATCACATCAGGATATATCAGAAATAGTGTAGCTGGCAGGACTAGGGAAGTGATTGTCTCCCTGTACTCATCACTGGTGAGGCTGCAGCTCAAAGACTGTGTTCAGTTTTGAGGCCCTCACTACAAGAAGGACATTGAGGTGCTGGATTGTATCCAGAGAATGGCAACGAAGCTGGTTACAGGTCTAGAAGCACAAGTCCTATGAGGAGTGGTTGAGGGAACTAGGGTTGTTTAGCCTGGACAAAAGGAGGCTCCTGAAAGGAGGTTGTAGCAAGGTGGGGGTTACTCTCTTCTCCCAAGTAACAAGCAGTATGATGAGAGGAAATGACCTCAAGCGCACCAGGCTAGGTTTAGGTTGGATATTAGGAAAAAATTCTTCGCCAAAAGGGTTGTCAAGTGCTGAAACAGACTGCTGAGTGAAATGGTAGTTAAATACCTCTCTGGAGGTATTTAAAAGACATGTAAATGTGGTGCTGAGGGGCATGGTTTAGTCTTTGGGTTAACAGTTGGACTTGATGATCTTAAAGGTCTTTTCTAATCTAAATGATTCTATGATTTTATTACATTTGACGTCTGTGCATATGTACATTTGTATATTTGCATATGTGCATATGTACAGTTATAGCTCTGCTTGCTTAAATACTGATTCCAGCAGACCTGCATTAGCATTACATTCCCACTTTGGCTAATACGGTGCTGCTTTGTTTAGCCTCAGTGGAGCCAGCACAGTACCACATTGTGCTACGCAGATATGTCCTGTCAAATGCAGCAGTAGAATCCAGCTCTACATGATGTTAGTTGAGTCTCTTACTTTATAGGAGTAACTACTGTCTTTGTGAAAGCCCTTGTCTTTATTCATTACACATATTCTAAGCCCTGAAACAATGTAAAATCTGATAGACAACAGGTCCACCTGTGCATTTAACACCACATGGGGAAAATATGCAAAGTAAGGTGTTGGAAGATTTTACTTTCATGCATTTGTGCAAAGTTGTTTATTTGAAAATCTTGACTTTATTTGGTGGAGTTTCTAGAGAAAAATGCACTCCTAGGGAATTCTGATACCACTTGCATAGTTTATTCCTTATTCTAATCCTCTTCTTGCCAAAACCTCTTGTTGCTCACTGTGGCAATGCCATCTTGCTCACATCATCTTCTCTCTCTACACTTCTTATGTGATCCTGTCTCTAAACCAGCAGTTGCCTCCACTCCCTAGCAGGCTAAAACAAATCCAGGAATGCTTCTCTAAAAGCATGCAAACTGTTAGAACTTTCCAATGCATTTTGAAGTACAAATTTCCCTTCTTTGACAATCATTTTAACTCATGTACTTTAAAAATTATTCTAGCACAAACGTAAACTGTGTGTTGACTTTGTGTTTGGGGTTTGGTTTTTTTTTTTCCTCTCCAAGAAATTTATTAGATCCTATAAACTCATCTTTGGCAAGTCTAGTGCAGCTCTGTTCAGAACTCTGAGAACTCATCGAGCCCTGAGAGGACAGTGTGCAGCCTCAGCACACAGCAGGGATCAGAGTGGGACTCTGACCATGACTCAGTTGTTGCTTAGCATCAGAAGGGAAGTAAATTCTATCATTCATGGGGTATCTTGTGTCTCCTCTCCCTGTCTGCGAGCAAAAGAATTTTCTGTTGCAGAATCCCTTTGCTTCACATTCAGAGAATCTGGCACTCCCTGCTTGGAGGAGTTCAGGAGATTGCTTCTCATGAGGATGTGTGGCTCAGCCTGCAACACAGTCACTGGCTTTTGTTTCCTTCAGTTCTGCTCTTACCTCACAGTTTTGTACTTGTGCTGGGCCCATTTGGTACGCTTGCTTCTTGCCTTAATTTTTGTTAGGTGATCTCCAGGGTACGATTTTATCAGTTACTTCTGAAATAACAAATTATACAGGATTTCCATATGCCTGCTGCAATTGTAAGATCCTTAAAGATCCCCATCAAGCTAGTTATGGCCTTTAGCTGTTAAATCCATGTTGGATCTCTGCCAAAGCATATTTTCCATGACCCCTGCTCACTGTGAAATGTTAATCATATATTCTCTATGCTGAAAGCTGATATTAAATTAACTTGCCTATAACTCTGTCCATCCTTCTTCAGTAGTGCTCAGCTATTTTATAAATACACTGAACCTGTTTGGGTACGGTGAAAACGACATTATCTTCCTGAGAACACTTTCTTGAAATTGCATATTCTGCTGTTTATGGGAAAGAGGCATTATTTTTTGTACAAAGATAATCTTAACATACCTGCTGTTAGCTTGTACTACCAATTAACCGAAACCTCCGTTTTCTTCACAGTCAAAGTAATAGTACGGAGAGATCAATACTGAAGGGTCAAGGCAAAAGAAAATCTAGCTACAGAGCTTTCCTTCCTCTGCTTTTGCTTTAAGCCAAACTATGGATTGAATGTGTCTGCTCTGTAGTCATACGACTTTCAGAAGCCAGAAGCTTTGTTGCTGTAGGCTACAGATCAGTGGATGCACCAAAGCCTGCCTGAGTAGCAGGGTAAGTTAGCCTATGCTATGACAGAACAGGAGGCTTCTGATTTTTGCAGTCCTCTATCAGGTATATTGCAAATGCCCATCTATTGTGCTATTTCAGGCCATGCTAGAAAGCTAATTCTCCAAACTTTTTTTTCTTTTTCCAGGCTGTAAATTGAGTAGTTGTCATTGATAGTTTTGTGACAGACTGGGTAAAGTGACTGAAGTCTTTTCTGTGGCTATTTTCTGAATAGTTATAATGTTCTGATATTTTTCAATCTTTTCACTAGCGTGACAAAAAAATTTCTTCATTTCCATCTTCATTTCCTTTCAGTCTCTTGGCACTGTATTACTAGACATAGTACTTTCTCTATTTTAATACATGACTAATCTTTTAAGACCCAGTTCCATTGCTATCTGTGCACTACAATTGCTAACTGTATTATATCATGGAACATTGTATGCAGGAGTCCATCAATCCTCTTTCTTCATCTAAAGGCAGAAAATATATAGTAATTGCTTAATAAATCTGCCATTTCTTTATCTCAGTCTCCAATTCCCAATTTGCATTTTTAGTGGTTTTATCTTTAGGGCTGGCTGGTCATCTAACTGAGACAGGACAATAGCTAACTTTTATAGTGCAGAAAGCAATAGGATTCTATGGTGCATTAATATTTTTTTAATTAATAATGGGTACTAAATCTTGATAGAATTCTTAATGTCATGGATAGCTCCAGCCCCTGCAGAACTTGTCTTGGGCACCTGGGATGGATAGTGTCCTCTCCATTTGCCTCAGGGTTGTAACCCAAGGAAGTTTCCTGCATTTTAACACAAAGAATTGGAAAACAAATTTAGGGCTAAATTCCAGCAAGATCAGCATTCCCTGTGTTCTTCAGCAACTCATCTTTGTTAAAAGGATTGATATATTTTTTATGATGCATTAGTGTCCTATTATTGGTACAGGGATTTCTTTTTAATTTCCTGCTAAGCAATGACAGGTTCACCAGGTGTGATCTTACTTTTCTGCTATAGTAGTAAAGATATCATGTCAGCAAAGGATCTGAAACCTGCTAAAACTATTAGTGATTCTAGTTATTTATGTATACTGACAAGAACCATTTGCCATGAAGAAATCTAAAAGTTCAGGCTAAGAGAAAACAAAGGAAAAACACAAAGGGTTTCAGCTCATTTATTAATCACACTTTTGTTTTGCACCTATTCTGTGCTGCAATAAAGAAGCTTAAGAATGCTCCATTATCTAATTAAAGTTTAATTTTCTATTCATTGTTTGCCTTCTGAACTTGCTGTCTGAGCTGTGTGATAGGGAGGATTTGCAAGAAAGCATTTATCGCTGGTCTTGCTTATCTATACTTCTTGCCATTTCTGAAGTGGAGTTTCTGTTGAGAAGATCCTCAGATTTGGTAGTGAAAACTTTCAGCATTTAGGAAGCATGAACTGCTCCAGACTCCTAAAGCATGTCTTATCAGCAAAATCGCCTTTTGTGAATGTATTTTATCCATCCTACCCCACCTACTCCTCAGGCTTAGGTGAGAATATCAAAGCAAATTCAAGATCCCAGTCTTCATCTTGAAGGAACTCCATAGCATGAGTCCTCAGATATCTAAGAGATATTAAGAAATTGCAGTATAAATCCTGTATGGGAAAACTGGCATGATGCACCTTCCTATGTAGGTTTAAATCTCATTTCCGGTGATGGTAAAACTCTTAAGAATTTGCCTAAGACCATGAACTAAACTGGGGTTTTAGACAAACACAAATCTTACAAGCTTCTTCTTTCCTTAAACTATGCCCTTGCTAGAATAAATACATAGCAGTAGACAGAAAAACAACTTTAAAAAGCAAACTAGAAAACCCATCAAATCAAGACGTTGATTGCCTGTGCTCCTGAGAGACTGTTAATAAATGAAAACACATAGCCGATATTTAGTTATTTTGTTTAAATAATACCCAGAATTATTTAAAGCAACTTGTGCAGGACTTCTATAGAACCACCAAAATGTACCACTACTTGCTATGATTACAATCTACATCAAAATGCAGGAGTGATATAAAATCCCTCATTTATTTTGAATTCCATGCCAAAGCAAGAGGAGTAAGTGATTTTGAGAAAGTAAGCACAGTGGTACAACACATGGCTCCAGTCTTATGCTTCAGGGAACCTAGGAGAAGATTTTATTTCTGAGTGAGTGGAGGTACTTAAGTAAGTATACAGTGGAAGAATTACTGCTTTAACTTTTATATTTTCAAAATAATGGGAAAAATTAAAAAAGAAATGCTTTCCTACTTAAGCTGAACAAAAATTACTGCATGGAATCTCATAACATAACATTTTTCAGACATAAAATGGACCAAACAGCAAGTATGTAACACGAATCAAGCTTCCTGAGGCATGTGGTCCAACACAAGCTACAACACAAGGGGGAGGCTACCTCACATCTTCAAAGGAAATATTTTAATGTTGACAAGCACAGCAAGAAATAGAAATGTATTCCATACAGCACAAAGCCAAATTCTAAGACTGTAGATCTTAAAAAGTAGTTACAAGAACAATTCATCTAGACTCATGACAGAATTGCTGCCTGAAAGATGGGATAGCCACATCCAGTTAATTTACTTTTAAAGATCTAGATACGCAAGCTATAATCAAAGATCTTAGTGCAGTGAGATTGCTCTGTATGTGTATCTCCCTTTTGTCTCCTGTAACAGAGGAACAGCCTCTTTTTGATTCACTCAGGGATCTCAAATTTCTTTCTGTTTTTCAGACTACTTAATTTAAAGAAATATTCTCATTGCTTCTATTGTTCTTGATTATTGCATCTTGCTTGACAAAATTGTTCTCTGCTGCCCTATTTCCTTTTAGCTTCAGCCTGGATAAGTTTCAGTTTTCCTATTCCTTCCGTGCTCTCGTTTGCTAAATTTATTTTACACTGTTCAATTTTGATCACATTTCCATTCTTTCAAAGCTACTTGTATTAAAAGAAGATAGCTTTGTTTCTTGTGATAGTAGTTACACTCCTGGGTGTTTACATTTAGTGACAGTGCTTTAGCTAAGTGTTCCCTAATATCAAATTCACCTGCTTTTTCTCATTCGGCATGCAAGCTCATGGACAATCTTTTCCCAAATTGCCTCATCAGGAAACCAAAAGGATCAATCCTACTCCCTTTTAAAGCCAATGGTAGAAATCCTTCTGATTCACTTAGGAGGAGGATTGAGGATTCTTGTAGTTGTCCCTAGAAATATCTCTATATTCCAGAGCTGCAGTTCTTCTCCCAAACAATACCTCTGTATCTTTCTCAAGTCCCATGAAACCTTTCCTGCTGTTCTATAGATGTACAGCAGCATGCATGATTCATCTGAAGGCAAAATGAACACCTGGATAACTTCCCTGTAGTTCTTACCATCTGTCATTCTTTACCATTACCACTGACCCTCTTCCTGCACTGCTTTTTGCTATCCATTTGATAAAATGTGCATTCTGTTATTTTTAGTTTCGTACGATGATTGTCCTTCAGTCAACCTTTGATATATTTGTGGAGGTAAGATACGTGGAGAAGTGTATGTGTGGTGGTTTTTTGTGTGTTTGTTTGTTTTTTTTAAGTAGTCAGTGTTTTCTAAATGTCTTCATTGAGATAAAGGAAGCCAGTATTTACTATCTGTGTAATGGTTACATATCAGGGCTTATATCTGTAGATAAAGCACAAATTACTTCACTAAATAAAATCTCTGAGGTCTGTTTTTAATGGCTATACTTCTGCAATGATGACTGCAGTAAATACCTGAAACTGCCGTGAATAAAATGAATATAAAATTGAATCATTTTATTTTCTGTCCTGTAACAAAAAGCCATTTCTAGGAAGAAAAAAACTTAAACTGTTTTGTGTCAGCAATGTATATGAAGTTGGCTTCTGTGTTCAGTAGAGGAAAAAAAAATCTAGAGGCAGAAGGGAAAGAGATAAATTATTTTGAATTATTTTTATTTTCTACATGATATGTCTATGAGCCACTTAATTCTGCATCTTTGTGGGATTTAACAAAAAACAAACAAACAAAAAACCCAAAACAAAACCACAAAAAAAAATCCAACAGCAAAACAGAAGCAAAACAATGAACCAACTTGAGACTTGAATCATAAATGAATTCAGGATTTCTGCGGAAGTTACCGTTGTATATACTTGAGAGCACTGCTGTGCAGAATGTATCTTCCTCTAGCTTGCTTTGATCAGCTACACAAGTGCAAAATGTATCAAGCAGAGGCTTAACAAGGATGGAAAAATTGTGATCTTGGTAAAGTGCTAAACTTTCATTGACTTCAACAGAGCCAGGGTTTCACCTGAGGAGCCAGAAGACATTACTAATTGTCCTTGGTGCATGCATGGCATAAAGAGCAGGGAAATTCATATAAACTCTGCTAAGATACTGCAACTAATGATACATAGTGATCACAATAAACATTTAAGGAATTAGTTTACTCTGTAGGAAGGGAATGCAGCAGTGAATGGATATTATCTATGTGTAGACAAACTGTCTTTTGTAGTGACCACAGGGATACTATAGTGGTAAATAAGCTTAGATTTTGTGTTTAAAAAGAACTTGCTTCCACATTGGCTTCAGGTAAATTTTATTCCTTATTACCAATTTATTGCTAGAACAGTAAATTCACTCCTAAGGTGTCAGGAAAGAAAGACATTTCATATGGAATTCCTCTGAAGGCCCAGGAATACTACTTCTGCAATTCAGCAGGATCCACTAACTGCTCTGTGTCATCCCTGCAAAATTTTTGCTTCTTGACAAGCAGCAACAGCAGGAGGGTTCAGATCAGAAATCAGTCTGCATCCTCAGGTCATCAGTGATTTTAAAAGGATGACCCATAATGCTGTGGCCACATAGGTAAAACGTGTATTAACTGCCCAAGGTAGAAGGGATGTGAGCATAGTGCACACTGCATGCCACAGCTATGTATGTATTGTAGGAACAGATGCTACAGAATAATTATGGTGTCATTGTGTACTCCAGACAATATGCAGTATGGACTCAGTTAATGTGAGTTGAACAATATGGATGTCGGTTAGTCCTTATCATTTGACTATGAAGCCTGGACTACACGAGACAATGTAGATACATGACTGTGTTCAAATACATTAAGTCAAATATACCATCATAGGCCAGGCAAGGAATAGAATAGGACAACTGTGGAGAGAGCAAAGTTAATCAGTCACAAAAGTCCAAGTCACATACACCCTGTAGCTGCATGCCTGGAAGCAGGAAACTCAGCACTGGATGAGGTGGCAAGTACTGGGCCAGGTGGCAACCATCACTAGATTGATATCTGGTGTTATCTGGATGCCTGGAGGAGTGTGAGACGAGGGGGAGGCCTCGTGGTCCCAGTCCTCCATCTTTCTGCCCTGAAACAAAGGAGCCATTACCTCCACCATGCAGGTGTAAATTAAC
>VZZY01016142.1:1284-11317 GCA_013400335.1 Eurystomus gularis
TTTAAACACAGAGGCACTGAATGGCAAATAATAATTCTTACATATTTTATGTTTACTCATGAAAATGAGATTTATGAAAAATGTATTAACTAAAAACAATGCCACAGATGATTAAAAAACATACTTTTCTTTGTAAAACCGTACTATGAGGGAAGACTTCAGGCAGTAACATACAGTGGACTAATTAGAAAAAAAAAATAGGCCACCTTACAAAAATCATACTGTTTAATCAGGCCATGAAAGAAATGCATAGGGAGGAGCAAATCACCACAAGTTGTCAAGTTGGATCTTTTAATTTCAGTAAGAGGCACACAGATCAAAGAACTATTAGATTCTACCACAGTATCACACTGATGGCATACATATGAATGAAGTAGGGCATTTACACACACTGTCTCACAACGGTGCTAAAATGTTATTATGGTTGAACAGTTTTAAGGTACTTGCAGAAAGTATCTCTTTGCTGACTACCAAAGCCTTGAAGTTAAATTACTGTCTTCCCTAGTGAGCTTGTTACACCCCCAGTGAAGCACAGAAATATTTTTTGGAGATAAATTTCTTAATTCAAGGTGTCAACACACACATTTAAAACCTTTTCCTGTTATTTCTGCCACACTCACATTCAGACAAACCACGCTTTGCTTTATGTGGAATAAATAAACCCATTCTTCTCTGATGCGTTCTGTGACTGCAATGTTTACAGAAACAGGGGAGGGAAAAGGAAAGGAAGTAAGCAGTGCTCTGGTATACCAACAAAATCTAGACAGACAGGCTACAGCTTGCTGGAAGCCAAAATTAAGCTGTCCAGATAGGTATTTTGCTCTACGACAGTCTGTGTCCATCCTAGAGCTAGAGCAACACAGGCCGAAGGTTGTTAGAAAGCACTTCTAGGATATGTATGTATGCCTTTAATTCAAATCAGTTTTTGTTTTCAAGTTATGAATACATTTTAAACCTATAGGCAAAAAGGCTCAGAATTTTTACACTGCTGTTAGTAAGAAACAAAAATACTTCAGCAGAGAGGTGGAAGAACCATCTGCAAGATAAAGTTTTACAGCTTTTGCCTCCATTAAGTATTTCAAAAGTGAAAACCTGAAAAATCGAAACAGCTTTATCACTAAAGTGATCTTTTTTTGTCACAGTTAAAAAGAAGTTATCGAAAAACGATCACAATTTAGGTATCGCTTCAGTCACTGGAGAGCCCAAAACATAAAGGAAATCTTCAGTCAAATGTTCTATTCACTTCACAATACGTAGTGAACCCTTTCAGCTAACAAGAGCAAGGAGCAAGACTGTATACTCCAAATGATTAAACCAAGGAAGGTATTGCTCTGTCTTCTACAGCAGGGATGCTCTAAATCATGATCTGCACTCTGAAGTTATCTGACAAGTGAGAGCAAGGGTCTAAGAAAATCACCTAACTAAAACCGGATACACTTAGTAGGGAACCAGAGTCTGGTAAACCTCTTCTTATGAGACAGTTCCTACAAGAACATTTCCCTTATGAGAAAGACAGTATGAAAACACAGTGATAAGTAGTTTGGAAGCTTATTTTGGATAGTCAGAATAGCATCTGAAAATTGCCATAGTTAATTTTTCTCTATGTGATTTCCAACGTATTTCATTTCGACTTGTATAATTAAAATGCTTAATACTTCTGCATTGACTTTGTGGCTAGAAAAGAATAATGCAAACAGAAGAAGATAAAACCAGACATTTCTGGCCTGGCTTGAAATAAGCCAGGTCTGACTGAATCCTCTTTTTATCCACATGTGTCAAGCTTCCAAAATTACAAGAGATAAAGTTGGTGCAGATTACATCACCATTTTTGTAAATTCAACTTTGAACGATATAGTTGATTATATAACTAATGTAATGATATTTTTCTTTTAGGGAAAGACTATAAATGTAAAAGCTTTCAAGGCTCCCAGACTTCACTAAAAAATTCTGAAGAAAGTTCAGCATACAAATATGAATGTCCATGGACACCTGTTTTACCTCTTACATCAACCATTCTCTAAAACAGTCAAACCAAAATGTATGCAGCCACCAAGAACATTAAAATGTGTTCTTTTTTCCACCTACTTTTCTAAGTATGTGTTAAAAGAATTGCATAGGACAGTGCCAGTGAGTAATTCATACAAGTATGGTGAATAACTTAAAACAGTCCTCAGCAAAGACAAAGATCTAAATATTAAACTATCTCCCTATTCTCTTAAACTGCATTAAAAATACTGGATACTAGTGTGCTTTGCCCCCTCAGCTCATCCACTTTCCCACTTATGTTAATTTTTGAAATATAAATACAATATACATCCTATGTTTTTAGTCAAAGGAATGAAGTTTACTACTTCAGAATCTGTTCTAGCAAAGAATCAATAAATTTTGTCTCATTTCCACTGCCTATTTTTTGTGGCTCTGCTATGTAACACTAAATGCATGAACAACTACACTTAAGAACGTTTCTTCATATTCAACTGTATTCCCCCTTCAACACAAAATAAGGTAGACAGGTTTCTTTGAATCCTCTACGGAATGGATCAGCTTTGCCATATTTGAAGACCAATTGCTGCCTCCCCTCTTGATCCCTGCATTGGGTGCACTTGTGTATTACTGCTGGTAGATGCATTTGAAAGACACCTGGGGCTGGACAAGTGAAGTTATTTTTTTCTTTAAAATCGGTGCTTTTTGCTGACACATGCTTACCTCATTATCTGACTCCACAAGCACTTGATCATATTCGCTAAGAGCTACTAGGAACATAATAGATGTGACGTTTTCAAAGCAATGTATCCATTTTCTTCTTTCTGATCGTTGGCCTCCTACATCCACCATTCTGCAAAATTAACATCCACATCAACTCCATGAATACCTTAACAGTGAACACACAAGCACAAACACAACGACGGAATTAAAGAATTTAGTTGAAAACACATTTTAGTTTGTTTCTCTTAATGATTTTTTTCCACCGATATTTAATGGAATCTGTTCTAAATAGGCAGTTAATCACATTTGCTTTTAAGTTTGATGTGTTTTCTGTATTTTAATTTTTGTGGGTCTCAAAACCTTCAGATTTCTGAGATACAAAGGTCTCATGAACCATGATCTGGCAGTATATGCCCCGGGTATTCAGCAGAAACAGACATGAACAGAACAGGCTTGGTGGTCTGCCTTTTCCCTTAAATTACCAGAGTCAAAATTCCCAACTTGTTAAGACTGCCCAATTTTAAGAGGACAAATTGAATACAACATGCATCTACTAAAAATTTTAACAGCCAGAATTAAAACTCAAATTTACTCATAGTATATTCCCACCTCATCCCCTGTTTCAGTGTACCTAAACACAGGTGCCTAAACTTGCAATTGCAATTCCATAGTTTTTAAACAACCATATTTGCACTCAAGTAGAGTGATTTCTCTCTAAAAGAGAGTAATTTCTCTCTAAAAATCAACTACATTAGTGGTAACTTTGTATTCCATAATTTATATTAATTACAAGAACACATGAATGCATTTTCATATTATTAGTAATAGTGAAACTTTGACATGTATTACTGAAAAGAGTAATTGCACAGTTTTGATCATTGATAACTACCTTCAGAAAGAGAAACCTAATTGTATTTCATCCTTCAGACATCTTTAATACCAGCTCCTTATTATATGTGTAGACAATTACATGAAAATACAGTGGTGAAGCTCTCGTATTTTAGAAACAGAGTAATTGCTTTTTATTGCACTTTTAACCAATATCCTGGTATTACTAATGTATACACAGTATTACTAATGTAACAGGAAACAAAAGAAACAAAGCAAGTGGGAATTAAAACTTTTTTTCTACCTGAAAATGACGCTTTGTAAGTCGAATGGATACTCAATAATCCCTGTTGTTGGGACTCGAACTCTGAGCACATCTTGCTGAGTTGGCAGATAGGTGGAATCTGCTATGCGGTCCAAGTCATTAAGATAGCTATAGACAGGGAGAAACAACAGGAATGCAAGACAGTGACACCATCATTCCACTGAGGAAAAGAGAAAGGAGGACTTGGGAATGGAAGTGGGCTGTGGGGTGGGAAGAAGTACAACAGAAAAAAGAGCATTATCGGCATAGAAGAGGGGATTAAAGCATAAAAACGTGCTCCATCCTCCCTTCCTGTACACTCTTATAGCTTCAACTAAATTCTACAGAAGGGTAGCATAATTATTACAGGTTTTTTCATACAAGTTTGCTTGGCTTTCACACTTAAATTCACCAGAGATTCAAACTTTTCAATTACATAATTCTAGGCAATTTAGAGACAAATAATATTACAAAATGTGTGAGAAATATAAAATTACACAGTTTTATTTGAATAGGTAACAGATTTCTTCATATTCATTCTACAATGTCTACACAGAAACATGAATAGACAAATATCAGTCTCCCAAAGAACAGGGAACTGCTATAGATTGCTATTATCCAATAGTAAACACTGAATTTGAGAAAGTTACACATAGTTAGAAAGATGCATTGAACAGTTCAGAAACTACTACTCTGAAAATATTTTCTGAGAACACTGATTAGTTTCTGCCAATAAGATAAAAAGCCTTGAGAGTCTGAGCACTTCATCTGCCCTCAGGGGTTTTATACAAAAAGCAGAATGGACAAGCGCATCACCCATTTGTTGGTGGGGAAAAAAAAACTAGAAGTGAATGAAATCCATGACCACCACAGTAAGAAGCTGACCCAGACCCTGAGCTAGCTTCTTTTTCCCTCTCACTCCCTAAAAAAATGGCTTTGGTTTGTTTTGTGACTGTATTTTGGAAGAGTACAGAGAAGCATTGCTGGTCATTACATGTTACAGTGCTATTCGTGAGAGCAGGTGAATTTTAACTGAATAAATTGGTAGCTGGCCCATTTACACAGTTGTCTTGTTGTGTTCCTCTGGCAAGCTTCAGCTGCAGTCTCCAACGTGAGCCCAGTTCCCTGACCTCTGCACCATCAGCACAGTGAGCATGTTGCTAAGATACGCTGTAATGTACATCTGGCCAATTTTAGAAAGATAGTAATTCAATGGGATTATTATGAAATAGTTAAGTCTCATCTGCGGCACTGGAAACCAATAAACAGGAAGATGAGTACTTTTTTTGTCCTAACACAAATCACTGACATCACTAAGTTCCAGAAGCACTAATTTATCCTTTAAAAATTCTTATCTTTTTCCTCATGCCCATTCAGCTCTGCTCAAATTCTGCTCATTCAACAGCTAAACAGCGACCTTCTCACTCATTTCACCCGTAGCACCTTACAGAGCCCACATAGTCCATAGAAGAGTCCTTATGCGTCCTTACACAGTCCTATTTCTTTCCCTAGATTTCTTCACTTAACAGATCAGTGTATGCTGGGCTCTCTTGGAACTGTACGAAATTATACCTTTGAAACCAGAATTAAGGATGCCATGCCAGATCCAGTAAGAGTATCTCACAGAAAAAAGTAAGAATCAGATAGCACACACAAAATCATTTAAAAAGAAAATCTTTGTGATACTGACAGATCATAATCAGAATCTACAGTCTAACAAAAGCAATTTAGAACACATCCTGCATTTTTTGTTTTGGAATAATGACACTTAGCCCCACCACTTTTCCTTCTTACTTAAAACTTAATAAACAAACATATCATTGTATCCATTCATTTAAATGGAAATTTCTTAGCTTTTTGTTGCACAACTTCATATATTTTATTCTTACTGTTTTCATGCTGTAAACACAGGGCATACAGTAGTGAAACGTTTTTCAAGTAGAAAATACATTAAGTTTTGTTATATTTTTTAATGGAGACATTTCTGCTTAAAAATTACTCGTGCTCGAATTCAGATTTTAGTGAATTTTGTGCATTGTTGCTCGAAGCAAAGGAGTGGATTTTCTGCTACTGACTTTAACCATTCCACAGATGAGCTAATTTCCAGCTACTGCATGAGGATATGTAACTTCACATTCCATTTTAAGGGGATTCAATATGTTTCTGAAAATCAAACTGAAAGCTTTGCCACAGCAGCAACACAAAGTACCATCAAGACACTCTAAAAAGGCTAAAAACTCAAG
Source organism: Eurystomus gularis (assembly GCA_013400335.1). Lineage (NCBI taxonomy): Eukaryota > Metazoa > Chordata > Aves > Coraciiformes > Coraciidae > Eurystomus > Eurystomus gularis. The sequence goes on from VZZY01016142.1 coordinate 7,366, forward strand.
TGTCTCTTCAAATTCCTGCAACCTCTAAAACAAAATAACAAAATTAATTGAAAAACTCTAATTATCTTTGGGTAAGAACATGAATCGTTGGGACTGACATCAGGGCTTTTCCTCTGTGCCCACTGCTTTATAGCACACTTGAAGATTTTTTTTATATATTGCAGATGTTAATCGTCTCTCTTCAGGTGGGTGCAATCCTCCTAAAGTGCCAGTGGGAGTAAATCAACACGCTTGCACTCAATACATTATAATGACTTCTGTATTAATTGCATAACACTATATGTCCGTGTCCATAGTACTACACAGACAACGCCCAGGCTATCTTCTCTTCTCGAAGCACCAGACTAGATTTTTGCACTGCATTAGGAGCAGTGTGGTGACAGTCCAGTTTTCCTGAATAACTGATCTGCTAGGTTGAGTCACCATTTAAGAATAATGAGAAGGAATATGTAAATGAATACAGGTGACTACATGAAAAGACAACCGGAATACCATTAGTGTTTACAGACCAGCACACACAATTTCCACGTATTACTATTATAGCTATTCTTGTAACACTGAAAATTTGAAATTTCACTTATTTGCTTTATCACAGTTTAAATCACTGCCAAAACAAACACATATTTTCAAATCTTCCTTATACCAAAAGGGTTGGAAATTTAACTTTTTGTTCCCACATAAAAGCTAGGCTTTAAGTAAATAACCCGATCACCAGGGGAATGCAGCCCTGCATGTGTAGGCTTTAGGCATCCTACAGCTTATTAAACTCACAATTTTTTAATTTTAAAATTAATTTAGCAGGCAGCAACTTTAAATAAAAATGTCAAAATGTGCTAGCTAATGCCAATTCTCTTCCCCTTCCGCCGTGCTGGCTCAAGCCCGACTCCAGCTGCACCTCTGCCCACCCACAGCTGCCAGATCTTTCACTTGTGCAATGGCCTGATAACACATTTCTGTCAAAATGATTTGGAATAGTGAAAAAACACTATTGAAATTGTTCAAATTAAGCTGGTTTATTTGATGGATACAGCTCGGGTTTTGGGAAGTCCATAAGCTCTGGCAGGAAAGCAGGGTGGAGTTACTTCCTCCGCTGGCTTATCTGCAACCAGAAGAGGACTTATGAAGCCAAGGCTATGTGAAATAGCTTCAGCCTCTGAATTCAGAAGAATTCAGAGTGAAATAAAACAAAGGCTCTAATCCACTTTTTTGTCTCTCTGCTTATTGAAAACCCAACTCATCGTGACTTTAAAGCACTTACCTAATGCAGTCCTAAAAAAAGTACTAAGAAATATATCACCCACCCTGCACAAACAATTCCTGTGCACATACAAAAAATTCAGGTGTGCATATGGTATTCCAAGATAAATGCTTAACTCAAAATATATGCACAAATGCTGCAATTAGCCATTGCAATGTAACTACTTCTTAAGCATGTAGTAGGAATGGCTACGCATGGACTTTTGCAAACAAACCACAAGACTTGTCATAAACATGACCTTGCACAAAAAAAAGTGTTGCCAACAGTTGCTCAAACCAGATGTTTCCTCAGTTTGCTAACTTCAAAATTTAAAATCATAGTGACATGGATATTGGAAATGCCCTGGCTGCTGTCCTAAGGGCTTGTCCAAAAGTTGGTGATCACCAGTGTTACAATGACTAATTGAGTGGTACTGGTAGCTGCACCTGTGCAAGTTACTTAGGTCTTAACTGTATGGTACTCTTTTTTTTGGCTTATTTTTACCAAACGCTAAGAAATGTCTAACTTTGACGAGATACACTGTAGCTATACAGCCTCTCACCTAAACAGTACCTACATACTATAGGTACTTTGTACCTATACAAAGGAACAAAAAAAGGGAAAATTGCATAAAATTACTTATTAAAAAAAAAAATCCAAACCATATAGGTCTGAATATAGTTCAGACTAAGTTTAAAGAGTTAATTATACCTGTAATCAGTTTTGTAAAAATGAATTTTAGTGGTTGCTGAGGTAATTTTCCATGGAGTTGCTACGGTGACGAGCAGAAGGTGCATGTGCATGTAATGAGTGGCTAACAGTAGCCGTCCCTTGATGTCAGGAGAAACTGCCATTGTCTTGCAGCACACTTGTGATCAGCACGCTGACCAGACGCAGAGGAAGCCTTTTGTTGCTCAGTCAGTGCTGAGAGAGAAGTACTCATTTTCAAAGCATTTTGCATCGCCTAAGGCAAGGTACAAGCCTGCAGCCAGCTTGAGGGAAGCTGTCAGACTATGGAGCTGCTAATAATGCCCTTGAGAGAGAGCATGTGTCAAAGGTCCTGTTTGTCCACCTTTCAAAATAAACAGCAGGATCAGGACCATGGGAGTAGAATGATTGGCTCTATACATTCCCATGTGCCTTTCCCATACAGAAATCAAGCAAAGAAGTGAGACCCCTAACCTTGATCAGCAAACCAGTGTTAGTTTAACCAATAACCTTCTTTGAGAAGTTAAATACAACCCCCATCACCATGAAGAGGTAGCTCACGATAAATGCCTAACTCAAAATATACAGCCTTCTGCCATGAGCTGCTGTTGTCCAGCATATTTGAGGTCTGATTTTTGTTGCAAGTCACCAGGTGATAAAGTAGCATTTTCTCAGGCATAATTCCCTGAGATTAATTTCTGCAACTTTAAACTAAGTTTAGCATACAGCCTAATTAATCAAGAGAAGACATTATGGCATGGGCAGAGAAAGGTGGAAAAGCTACAGCCTTCATCTATCTGTAACACTCACTTCCCTTTCCGTGGTTGAAAATGAGAAGGCTCTGTTCATCAGTACTGCCTAATAACTCTTCCTAAACTCAGCAGGCAAAACTGATGTGGCAAGATGATGAATTAATATCAACTAGCATAATAATAAACCTTGTGCTTAGAAGGAACCCGTCTGTGAGACTTTGTGAGCACAGAAGGTGCTGGGGAGCAGATTGCCTCTGAAACACACTACTGAGGAGATAGGACCTGCCTGGCACCACACCAGAAACACTCCAAGAGAAATCTCTAAAACAAAACCAAACATGTTGAGATAGAGGTAATTATTGGCACTGATCGAAGAGTCAGTCTAAAAGTAGTAAAGATGACTTGTTACCACCCAGCCAGCAAACGCCACAACCGTTCCTTAATCTGTACAAGGAAAATGAGAGTACAGGGAAAGGACAAACCTCAAGAAACTGTAAAAAGTTTGTTGTTTAACGTAAAGCTTGTTGCGTGATTTCAGTGTAACCACAGCTATAAATGCAAGGCTTAGCAGCAACATTTCATATGCAAATGATTTCACTGTGTTCAACCACATGTAAGACAGATAATGCATGGCTGATTTTTTCGAGGTATGATAGTAACCATAAATATTTACATCTTTTAAACCCTAAAGCTCTCAGGTTTAACACACAAAAAAGTATTTTCCTTGAAGTTAGGATAGTTTATACATACAACCCTCTCTACAAGGGATTCTCTCTTACACATACAGTAGCAGTGCAAGTGAAGATAAAAACCCTAGCTAAAGTCTTTATCTAAGGTTAATTAGGCAAACTATTTATTAAGACTTGATATAAGGGCCACAAAAATGATCAGAGGGCTGCAATATCTGTCTCAGCAATAAAGGCTGAGAGAGTTGGGGTTGTTCAGCCCAGAGAAGAGAAGGCTCCAGGGAGACCTTACTGTAGGCTTTCAGTACTCAGAGGGGGCCTACAATAAAGACGGGGATAAACTTTTTAGCAGGGCCTGTTGGGACAGGAAAAGTGTAATGGTTTTAAACTAAAGGAGGGTAGATTTAGACCAGATATAAAGAATAATTTTTTTACGAGAGAGAGGTGGCAGAATCTCCATCCTGGAAACATTCAAGGTCAGGCTGGACGGGGCTCTGAGCACTTGATCTAGTTGCTTATTGCAGAGGGATGTGACTAGATGACACTCCGTGGTGGGTTAACCTTGGCTG
>VZZY01016142.1:11591-21615 GCA_013400335.1 Eurystomus gularis
ATATCGACACCTTTCTAGCTCCCAGCGCAAAACACTGCTGCTGTGTGGAAAACCAGCTCAGCCAGACCCACTAAACATTTACAGGTCCCTTCCAACCCAGAACATTCTATGATTCTATGAATCATCTCTGTTCTTTGGAGCCTGGCTGTTCTGGAATTGGATGGGGCTAGCCTCCATACTGTTGCTCGAGTTTGGTGTGGTTCTAGGGGGTTGGGAGTTTTTTTGTTTGGTTGGTGTTTTTGCAAAACTCTGAACTGGCTGAAGAGACTGCCCCAGAGTAGCACTAGTTTTGACCACGTGCTGGAAAATGCACTTTGAAAGGGAAAAACCTTCTTCTGTATTTTTGAAAATGCATACAAGGTGCTTCTCTTTCAACTCCACATATGCAAAATGTTGAAGCTGCTCTAGCATGACTTTTCCTACACCACAGAGCTGCCAGAATAACTGACACAAGTGTCCTCTTTGCTAACATGCAGCAGCATAGTCAATGGAATCTATTTTCAGCGTAAAAATATGAACCATGAATGAAGTTAAGTGTAAACAAGTATTGGCTGTCTTTTCAGAATTTCTGTAGAGGTTTGCATTTCTGACTCTCTACGCCACTGATGAAAAGTTGAGGCACATTTATGACTTTCCAGAACCATATAAACTTAAATCTAAAGTAAATACAGTAAACCTAAGGTCTTTGCAGTGAAGTAGGAAGTAGTCCGCACTGCATTGTTTTTATCCTTATCCCACCCAAATCCTACTTGTCTCCCTCAATTTCCCACATGGCCAGAAGTCAACCTTAGCAAAGGCTAAAAAAGGCAAGTAATCAAATTTTAAAAAGCATATGCAAACTTTTCTTAATAGGAAATGTAGTTTAAGAATTACACAGATACCAAGAACATATCCAGTACTGCACAAAGAAAGGGATCCAATGATCCTGAAAGACATATTGTATACTTTACATAACCTCACTTCCCTTCTTGAATTTCCCTAAGTTCTGTTTCTTTTTTCTACAGGATGCAGTGCTTTGGTACGCAGAACTCACGTCCCATCTTTCTTCAGACTTTCCTTTTATATTTGGGGACTATATCTAAGGTGTAAGATAGGGTTAGCATGTTTCTGCTGCTAGTACTTGATCTTAATCTTCAGACTTCATTTTTGTTTTGTTTTCTGTTTTTATTTTATTGCAAAACTTACATAAGTAAGGCTCTGTAAACTGAATACATAAAAGCACAATCTACCATTATGCAATGCAAATTTCCCCCAACTATACCTTTAGAACCTTTGAAGTACATTTTTACAAATAAAAGAATCAAACAATATTAAAATGTTTATTAAATAATGATACGCTTATGTATCTTATAAATTATGAGTATATGGCTTTCTCACCCCCAACAAATGACTGTTAAACAGGACTGTCCCAGTTTGAGCTAGAACAGAACTAATCTCATTCAGTGATTTTACTTTTCAGCTCAGGCTCTTCTAAGTAACTGCACTTTCTCAAGTTAATGGCGTATTTCTGCAGACAGTGTCAGCTTCTACCAGTGACAGCATTTGATGTTCAGAGTTTCTACTAAGGATTGGTGTACAGAAAGGCTCTTGCTTATACTTCCTCCTATAGAAACCAAGGTCACTGCCTTGTACAATGCTGGGGGTACAGAAAGTGAGAGGCCTCACCTGCAGGGAGAAGTGGACAGGACAGGTGACCCTAAACTCACAAATGAGAGAGTCCATCTCATATACATCATATTCAGTATAGAGCTGAAGGATCACGAGGGTTAAGTCCCTCTTTGTCAGTGGCGGTGGCTGAAGAGGACTCTGTCAGTCCTTCTGCCTTTGGACTCCACCCATTCTGCCTTCAGTTCCTATCCATGTGTTCCCGAATCCAGTTCCCAAATCCAGCTCCTGAATCCGGTTCCCGTCAGCTGCTGAGCCCAGTCTGAGAATTTCCCAGTGCCTGCTCCACAGCATCAGTCACAATGGTAACCCAACTGCCATTGAGGGGGTTGGGTTCGATATTGGTTTGTATGTATTTGTAGGTACTTCATTTTATTGTTATTGTTTTCATTAAAGCTGTCTTAGTTTTCTTTTCCAACCTGTAAGTCTCTCTTTTATTCCTTTTCTTTTCCCCGTTAGGAAGCGAGGGGGTTAACAGAGAGCATTTGTCGTTTGTCTAGTGCCTGGCCTGCCCCTAACTCTGGACAAGATATCACATAGATAGCTGTTCATAATTTGCTATTACCAGTGTCAGCCGCATAGCAGGTCTCACTTTAGGACAGCTTTAGTCCTTCTGAAAGACTGACACAGACCCATGGTGCCCTAAGAATTCCCTACAGCTCTACAAAATAAAAGAACGAATGTTCTAATCACTAGAGGCAATACCAGCACATGGAATAAACTGCTGTACTCATACACTTATCTTTTCCCTTGTGTGCTCCTGAGTACATCCTATTTAGCACACAGTAATGTGTGTGAAATGCACTCATTTCAGAAGTGGAACATGGAAGCAAAATGCTATTTTTAACAGATAGGTATGAAGGAATTAATTGTTCAGATGAAGCTATGAAAACCTTCAAACTCAGATGGAATACTGTCATACAAAACTTAGTAGATGTCCAAGCACTATTCATGCAATGGTTTCACAAAAGGTAAAACATGAACTTTAAAAGCAGACATCATTAGGATTAATCTCCTTCTTCCCTGTTGACAATCAGTGCTACTCTGAAGACGTCATCAGAGTCACACCCTGGAGCTCATACTACATGGCAAAATACTGGAATCTGCATTTCTGTACTAACAGTCCAGCAAAGTCAACTCACATGACCACAAGTATATGCATGGCTGTATAACAGTAGGAACGAAGCTGCTAAAGGTGAAAGCAAATGAAGAAACAAAAGCCTGAAGGACTCTCATGTATGTGTAAGAATGCCATGGCATGTATAATGTGCACTAACTAACAACAAAGTGGGGTATTAGATAGCCACTGGCATCTAACCCCTAACACAGTGGGGTAGGAAAACATACGTAATCATCTGAAGCATTAGAAAACACAGCTGTGGAAGAGAAACTAACAGACAACCTCAGCACTTGTGCAGCAACCAGGAAGTCCTCGGTTGGAGGTAGACAGTGACAGAGTACTTCCATTTCATGGGGCCAGAGAAAGACAATGGTTTTCAGCACAAGCTGAAGCATGGATCCAGAAAACTTTCCAGTTCTAAACACTTCCTACTTTTTCTTCATGAAGGGAAAGTCTTTAGTGTTATACTGTGGAAAAATTATGATGAATCTCCACAAATTCTAGTTGCAACCTGAATTCTGTAAATTATGACACAAATGTGAAATGTTGCTTAGGACAATTGTCTCTCTTACTGAAACGGTTGTCCCTCCTGTCTTTAGGCTTTGAAAAGCCATGATATAATCAGACTGTTGACTGGCAACCTGTTTACATTTGTGTTAAGGTCTTGTGACCCTGTACAGCACATACTGAATGATGTCAGCTCACACAGCTATTACTTAAGGCAATCCACAGTGTGGTGATGGTTTACATCTGTCTCACACCGTGAACAGTATCTTAAAGGGCAATGGTTTAGTGGTAAGTGGCTAAGTCACGCTATAATGTATATGGGAAGTGAGTAATCTCTATTTACCTAATACGCTCTTGACTTCACCACAGAGAAGTACAGAAAATTCTTCTCAAAATAACATGAATGGTATGTATTTGCTCAGCCTCCAAGAGGTTCAAATTAGCTCCCATGATGCTGGAAATATTTTTCTTAGACCCTACCCTGACCTCTTCTGGTAAACACGCATCTGATGTATTCTTCCAGCGTACTAGCAGTAGGTATAAAAACATTCAGTGTAGTTAAGAATGACAAAGCAAGTGAAAAAATAATAGAAAGTGAAAGTATAGAAACATACGGGTTATACTACAAACCAGAAACAGAATTTAGAAACAGTAAAAGAGACATAAAAAATAGAGGAAAGGGATTGGGAAGACAATGTGTAGTAACACTGACAGGCAAAAAAAAAAGCAATACAGGGAACTGACTGAAAATACTACTGCTATAAAAACACAGGGGAAAATACTGAGGAGAAGCTTATGCAAGGGATGACTGAGGAACACGTGTGACATACTGACACACACGCTTACCAGACATGTTGACACATATGCTTACAAGAGATCTGGTGGACGACAAACCATTTTGGTTTATACATCAAGTCAGAAGAAATTGCTAAGACTCAACAAGTCAATGGGCACTGGGTGCTTATTTCTGTCTTATTGCCTTGTGAATCCCAGTAGTAACTTTTAAGTGTCTTGTTTTCTTGCTTTATGACAGAGATTTAAAACTAGTAAATTCTCTTTGGGTGTTTCACTGCTAAACATAAACACTGTATTTTTGCAATAATGTTTCTTTTGTTTCTGCTAATTGCTTTTATTGGACTTACACACCTGAAAAAAACTCTACTTGCAAGCATAAATACAGAAGAGGCTCTTCTAAAGACTCATACACAGTGATTCACAATTCTAATTTAAAACAGATTTTGCAGAAATCCGTAGTATCAACTATAATAGATTAAAGTCACTGAGTCTGAAAAAACTCATGTTAAATTGCTGAACACGTTGAGCTTGAAAAATAACGAATTAATTAGTACACTTACCTTTTTCAAAGCAATGTACTAGCAATCTGCCTCTATAGCTACTTAATGAATTATTCCCTACTATTTTTAATACTACTCCAAAGATCCACTATGGTGACAATTTCATTAGAACTAGGTCAAAATTACGGTATTCAGCACAATCTGATCTGAAGCAGCATCAGATGATTATTTCCTACTTTGGAGAGTAAGTCATTCTATTTTTACTCTCTACGGCACGCACACAAAATACATTATTTCAACTTCAAACACAGTATCACATCTGTGGTGGAAACAAAGTTAGGACCTATAAACACAAAAATTCAAAGTATAAGACAAGCTCTGCTTCACCTTGTGCTTAACGACTGCTGCTTATTTCAGTTATGGAAACAATATGGAAGTATATTGTCAGCAACTTGTCTCTGAAATTTTCTTTTCACCGTTTATGCACCCTAAAGTTTTTCACTTTATGTTAATATTCTATTTCTTTTCTTACCACTAAAAAATGAAACACAGTATGGTATCTTAGGGACAGTGAGAATCCAAACAATACAAGAGAGATGCCATTCTGCTTTGCACTGCCCTGCACCAGAATATGTAGACACAAATGATAGAAGTGATAGGCTGGGAAGGTAACCAGCTCCACAGGACACCAAACTGCCTCAGACAATGGGAACTCTGTGCATGGGGCAAATACAGCAGAAGAACATAGCATGATGATAGCTTTGGGGCAAATCGGAGGGGGCCTACGTCACACATCTGTAGCTCTTCTGCTGCCTAAATTGGATCAGCCAGATACACATACGAAGTGTTGTGCTAGATAGGAATCCTCAGAGTACCGTGCAAACAAATGTCATCCCACACCTTTCATGTCCACACCCCTGTTTCAATCAGCTTCCATTTATGTACATCTGACAAAAGGAAACTGGAATGATATTATCAGAGTAATTTTCACAGCTAATATAAAAAATTCACATGGAGATCATGGAGGTTTTTGCCACAGCTTTAGTAATTAACTATGCTGTATTTTTTAACATTGATCAACATAAAAGGTCATAATCCCTTACCATGATCCTTTTCTTTGACAACAGATGTGAAATTTTATCAGAGCTATATGCTACATTACTCAGGAGTTCCTGAATTTCATGGAGTCAATCTTCAGGCAGTCCTCAGATTCCAATGTAAATTTCACAGTGCTATTTTATCAGATTCCTGCCCCAAGAAACTAAATGCACAATGTTTTAGACATAGTTCAGTCCTATTTGCATTTTCATTATTGTTGATCTACAGCAAACGGAGTTTAACTCAAACTGCTTTTCCTGTTGTCTTCCTGGCAGCCATGCTCTTTAAAGTTTAGGTTTTGTTTCCATGAAAGAAACGCAGCTCAGTAAAACACAAGAACCCTTCCTTAGTACTATTTATCTCACCAGCGGGACTGCAAAAGCAATCTGTAAGGTAAAAGGGGAAAACCTGGGAAAATAGTAGTTCTGGTACCTTACAATTTTAATGAATTATATGGAGGTCTACCTTGATTGCACCTCCTAGTATTCACTACTGTCATACTACATGAAGTATTTTTGCCCAGCTTACATTTCTCAGTGTATGTCAGTGGAGAATAAGAGCTTGAACTGGTATTACAGAAGAAAATAAAAACATGAGTGATTAACTATCCCTAGTTAGACTCTTACTTTAAGACTTCACAGACTACCATTCTGTGAAATAAACAGATATAATCCTAAACTAGATGTACTCCACTCCTTAAAGTATCATCTGAATTCAATTTTGTAAGTGTATATTCAGGTATATTTGTGCTGCAAATGCATATAAACATCTACACAGACATAAAAGAAGCTAAAAATTAACAATTATTTTTCTTAGAAACAGAAAATTATATATAGCTGTTCATAGTCACCATGTACTTACTATTTAGTTGAATCTGATAACTGATACTCCCGTCGTCTGTCATAACACTCCTGAATTCCAGGGTCATTCCATAAGCTTCTTATTGCATCTACATATGGGTTCTCAAAAGTTGACACCTTCTCTACATCAACTTCTCGAACTAACTGTGCATGAGCCTAATTAAAAAAAATAAAAACAGTAAGAATTACTTCTTTTTCTGTGTTTATAGATGTTTGCAGCTCATATACAGTGAACATGAGTAACAGGAATAATCATCACCAAGGTGTATACACAATTTGAAAAACCAAGTACCATGAAGAAGGCTGCAAAGACACAAAAAGGCAACAACTGTTATAGGGCGTTACAAAAATGAGGAAAAACAGAAAAAAAATCCACTTTTAAATGGAAAGTATATAAATCTCAACATGGATCAGCATATTATTTACCCTTCATGACAAAAGACACTGTAAAACAGAATACCTACATCCACTGTACCAACCAAACTCAGGACACTTGGACAACATAAAGGTAGAAAAGACATTAAAATCCCAAAATATTCAAAGATGGATACTTTACCAAAATCTGTACACATGTAAATGAGCTAAGTGGTGGTGTAGAAAGGAAACAGTAGTATTGAGTTATTGGGGAAAACCACAAACAGTGAATGAATGAGACTAAGTGAGAGTACTGAGTAAATTACAAATGAGTGATGATATGGTGTGTCTGAAAAAAGACAAACAGTGCTAAATATACTGTGACAGAAAGTGAATTAATATAAGTATGTATGGGCTCTTATTATAGGTTATGCTTACTCCAAACCAGCATTATTTAGATGAAACAGATAAAGCATTCACATTAAAATTGGTATTTAAATAACCTCATTTTAAAGCTTTCATTTTTAATTATTCAGGTACAATCTTCAGAGTATATAAAACTTGCTTTTTAAATGATGACTAGTTAATCAACTTGACAGATATAGACTCTGATGGTACTTGAGAGAATAGAAAGGAGAGAAGGAATCTGCCTTTCAGAGAGATTGATAAAAGAAGCTCTTAATGTTACCACAAACATAACAGAAGTTACTGCTACTACTACTAAAAAGTAAAGCAAGAAATTGTCTCTAGTTTCAATCTGTAGTATAAATTATAGAGATTCCTTTAAAAGTAATGTCTAAAATTGGGAGTCGCTAACAGGAAATAATCCCTAATAAATCCATTACCCTCCTAAATACTTAAAATTTAGTTAAAGTCTATGGAGTCAGCATTATTGAAGATATACAGCAGAACAATTTCCAGTTTGTCCTGGAAGTATTACGCATGTATTTCAGTAACACATCCATGAATGTATGTATCTGTGTAGAGACATATACACATGCAAGCATACACACACTGACACACAGAAAAGACAATAGATGAAAACTTGGTCAAGCAAAAAAGCTGAGGGATTCAACTCTCAAATCTAGTTTGCATTTGAGGACACAAACCTCTTTCCATTTTAAATTAGGTGAAGGTATAGTGAAAGGAGTGTTCTTGTTATTTTTTAATAAACCCATCTTCTGCTTAACACATGCAACCCCTATCTACCTTTTTATATAGTCCAGGAGAATGATGCTACTGCTTATTTCTTAACAAAATATTGTGCCTGCAACTGTTGCTTACTCAAGAGGAAATAAACTCCTCCAAGTTCAACACGAAAATGTCTTACAAAGAGGGAGGATATATGTTCTCTATTATCAGAACTCAAATCTTTAAGGTTCTAACAAAGGGTATTTTCTTCCAGATCATGTCTCCGCATCCCTGAAATGTCTGGACAAATCATGAAGGGTCCCTACCTTCTCATGGCAAGTAACAAGAAATGGTACTCTACTAAGTCAATGCTCTTGTGAAACAGGATAGTTTTTTATTATTATCTTCTATCTTACCAAGCTCAGTTCTGTACTCTATCACACTTACGCACTTCCTGAACTGATGCCCTGAGTATTTTCCCACAGATTGTGACAAACTGATGAAAGAAAATATTCAGATATTGATTTTTTTTTTGTACTTGAGCTCTGAAATTACAGCCAACTGATATAAAAATGCTGACAGAGCTGAAAGACTAACTTACTATCAAAAGCTTTCATTTGTTATCCATCATAACTGAAGTATTTCTCCAGCAGTTCCCTGAACATTCCCTAACAGGTGCTCAAGTATTCTACATTGGTAGAAAATAATAATCTTAAGAAGTAATGACTGTATTCGCTTAACTGCCTAGACTTACTACTACAAAGTTGTCTCAGATCTTGCACTGTTTATGTGCCATACAATTAATGTGACTTCACACTATGTTACAAAAATTACAAAATAAAATATGATATATGCCAACAAGTTGCATCCATCAAAAAAATGATTCAGCTTTTTGAAAAAAAAAAAGTATTTTCTCAGTGAACACTGTTTCTGCTTCCCCAGGGTTTGCTTGGTGTCTGCGGACTACCTGATTTTAAGGTGCTCATTTAAAGAATTCTCTTACATGTGTGGGAACATCTGTTTTGTGAAAGGATTTTCCAAACTGATCAGAAAAAGCCTGTCACTGTAGTGCTTGGCTGTCTGTAACTAAAGGAACACAGCAAGTGACACAAGTTAGGTCTGCACAGTATAATTTAAATTCATGGCAAAACTGAAAGCAATGGCATGTGATCAGGTTCAAGCAGTCCAGGATCTGAATGGAAGTCATTAGCAAAACATCATCATTACCATGGATGTGTCTCTTTTCTGTGGAGGAAAAAAATTTTAAAATTCTTGATAACGCAACTTAAAAGCAGAAATGATTATTTATGTCATCTCAACAACATGTGTCATTCACAGATTGACTGTAGTGACTGGTAAGCTAGAATTGTGGTTCATGTAAATAGCTCACTTTACAGGGCTGTACAGCAAGATATGCTGCTCTGGAGAATCCTGCAAACCTGCAGATATTTGAAGCAAGTATAACATTCAAGGAGAGCACAGAATGGACTCTGTAAACAGGGAGGAGATTTCATGGTGTGCTATACCAAAGAACTGTATTTAAATCAGAAAGTGTGCTATGAATTGCTGAAACAAGTTTGGTGCAATGCTTATCATCATCCTTCAGCTGCTGACAAAGGTTAACGGAGTATCAAATGACCTAAATCATGATTTGTCACCCTTTCCTGTTTCACATTCTGACCTTTGTAAAGAAACAGCATAAGGTCTTTGACAAAGAATTCCACAGACATGTAAGAGAATTGACAAAAATGAGGTTGCATGAAGAAATTTTTTTTTGTTTCTCATCATTGTCTCTAAAAAGCCTAGCATAACAGACCATAACCCATGGCTTTATGGGCAGTACAATGAAATTATAAGGATTTAAACAAGTTATCTTGTGACTAAAGTTAGAAATTCTATCCATTTAAAATGCATCACTGAACACTTTTATGTATCTAAATACTGGAATAACAAACGTCTACACACACATGAAGTTTGGTGGTTTTGGTTTGTGG
>VZZY01016143.1:0-37282 GCA_013400335.1 Eurystomus gularis
ATTTGAAAAGATACAAAATAGAAAGGTATATAGACAGGAAGATATTGGTTAGGTAAGAACAATTATTAGAAATTTCTCATTAAACTACAACTTATATATGGATATATGGAATCCTTGAGATTTAGGTGAGTTTGATCTATACAGTTCTCCAGTTTTAGATCAGATAGATGACATTTAGGTACCTAATAGAAACAACATGCCTGTGAAGATATTAATGATAAAATTCTAAAGTAGATACGAAGATTATTGCATTCCACTGGTTACAGTAACAGTATTGCTTCTCCTTTGCTTTTAATCAATCAGTGCCAAATAATATCTATATACAAAGTCTCTCTGTACAGCAAATACACTAAATGCAGGTCATCAGAAGAGTGAAAGCAGGAACTCACAAACACACACAATTGTATATTTAAATTTATTTGAAATGCCTGCCTTTGACAGCCTTAGAGCTCATTATTGTTAGGACATATCTTTTCTAACAGTGACATTCATGCCAGGCTTCCACTACAAAATAAATGTTGCTGTTACAAGACAAGCAACAGTAATGATTCTTTAATGTCCATAAGTTCTCCTAGAAAGGTCAAATTTATCAAAAGAAAAAAAGGAATTCTCCCCTATATATTGCTACATACATCCAAACAATCTGTCACCTTTTCAGTCCTTTCGATTTATTGCTGTGCAGTAGCAGTGATAAAAAGTACTTATTTTAATGGAAGAAAAACCCACTAACATATAAACTATCTTTTATGATTGTTGTTTGAAAGCCATTATAAATCTGTCTAATAGAAGTTGTAAATGTTGAACTATATTTGACTTTTTAAATGTAAAATACTGAAACATTTAGAAATACAGAAAGAAATGCAAATTTAAAGCCATGTATTCAGTTATTAATTTGGTCAGGTCTTAATGTTTATGTCTGGGATTCCAACCATTGATCATGGACTACTACTTTAAACCATATCTCATAGATATTCTATTTCAGAATGCATATACAAGATCATTTCCCTAATACTTAAGCCTACTAAATATTCCAGGTCCAATTTTTGAATTTTCCCCTTAATTGCAAAAGTTATTAGCTTTTTAGCATCAAGTAGTTCATACATTATATGATGAAAGAGGCCAGATGAATTCTAAAATAAAGCAACTGAATTTTTTTCTCAGTAATTAACATAGTAAATTTTTAAATACTATCTAGTTTTGAAACATCTGTGCAAAAAAAGGATTTTACAAAAAGATTTCTTCCTTCAGGCTTTAGAACTAGGCATAGTGCAAAATATTTTTTCTCATGAAGTCATAGTTCTAATAATTTATGGAAGGAATCAAAGTTGTTGGAATGTTGTAAATTACTAGCACTGCTAGATCTTGCTTCAGTGAAGCAGCGTATGTAATACTTCAGTGTGTTTCAATAGTAATGCTGAAAAAAAAATAAAACCAAGAAGCTTTTCTGAAACAGTAAAAAATTACTTAGACATTTGCGGTGTGGGTGCTGGAAATTTCTTATCTCAGCCTTGTTTATTGCACTGGATGCAGTCTAAACTATAACAAGCATAATATAATTTATTTAAGGTGGTTTACAATGACTTTAGCAGCCAGCAAGCAACGAGTCATTTCCAGATTTCAGGAGAAATGTCTTTGTACCCTGAAATCATGAAAAAGATCTAATAGTAGAGGAATAGATATCTCAGTCAGTGTACATATTTCAAGGCATACCCCTATACTGGAATCATCCTAAAGTCACACTAGCATGGTATCAAATCATTTGGAGTGCCATGTAGCATAAATAAAATAGGAAAATCTCAAGCATTTTATGTAATGACTTTCAGTGACATTAATTGTTTATTGCTTCTCATGTTACTTTATCATTCTTTCCTCTTCCCTATGTGATAATCTGTGGTTATTGAACAACAAACCAAAATCACTCAAGTGTTTGAATATTCATGACACTATGCTGTTAGAAGCAACTTTTTCCCAGAAAAATAAGACAAATGAAACCATTGATTAAGCAGTCTAAGTGATACTAATGATCAGTCAGTAGTGCATGCATTACTTAAGACTAACTTCAGCAATTCCAAGTGACTACAGAGAAACATCAAACTAACAGAACTGCTAGGCTGTTCTTTAAAAAGCACTAGGAAATATCAATCTTACAACACAATTTTGCTTTGCAAAAGCACATTCTAATTGCTGCCTTCCTATGCTGTAGCTGCATTAGCCATCTAGCAACTGCCTGAAGTTGCATACATCTGCTTTCAGTTACTTTCCTCAGATGGTGGTTATGCAGGTTCCAGCTGTAATGTAATTCTTGGCCAGAAATGCTGTATTTTGTGTATAACCTGTTTTCTCTTGCTCTTAGACTTGGAAATTCTTTGTATACATTGTGAACATACAGATTACCAATATTTATTAAAGATGATTTAATAAAGGTGAACTCTGTCTCTGCTCACAGAAGTGGGGTTGGACTAGATGATCTTTACCCAAGCTTTTCTATGATTCTGGGATTTTAACATGCTTTGGATATTAAGGACTCTTTCTAATACCTGCATATTTTTACAAGGAATTTTCATACAGCCATTTAAAACTTTCTTAAAACAGTTTCGTGTTCTAAGGCAGAAGTTTTTCTCCTGGGTGAGCTCAGCTCAATATTTTTACACTTTCTTCTTTCTTATGCTACTCCAGTCTTGCAGTATCCTCAGTCAGAAAGAAAACTATGTTACTAAGAAGTTATCTTAATAAACTCTGTACCGGAGACAGACATATGACTTGAAAATATTAGTCCTTACTAATGGCAAGTTTCCCTGTACCAGCCTGATTAAATCTCTTGACAGTGTTCGGAAAACACACAAAAAAAGCTCAGCAGGCAATATGCTCAATCATGTAGAGTAAATGCATTCCTAGAACTACCCACTTTATTGTTAAATTTACTGCATAATTGATTGAAGCACCATATTTTGACAAGTTCTCAAGCTGCTATATTTAAAGCCAACTGCTACAGCACATTTATTTTAGGGCCAAAACAAAGCATTTTATTTTAACGTCCATATCTATATCTATAGTTGCTGAAGTGGAAGAGAAAAATTATCCAGGTTCTCAGGACTCTTTCTGAAGATCATATGGAGGCCAAAGCATGTGCCTAGGACAAGCAGAGTAAAATGCATCAGCCTACTTCATTCTTCCACAGGGAAGCACTTTCACTCCCTTAAGTTCTGAGCACCACAAAAGCAACGTAGATCTAACCTCATGTCCTTCTCCCCCAGGGCATATAAGCAGGTTCAACTACTACGTGATAAAAGCAGATGGCTGAAAATAATTGTTGTTTGGACTGAACTGATGATCAAGCTAGTAATTGGATTAAGCTGGCACTAAATATGGCTCTTCAAGTCAAGAGATCAAAAAAAACCCTCATTGTGACCTCAGGAAAGTTGCTTAACCTTTCTGAGCCTCAGATTTTCCAATTACTTCCACTGTCATTCATTCTGTACATTTAATATAACAGCAAAGGATGATAATAGTTCACTGTGGACTTCAGAGCTCTAAATAATTAATGTTATCAAACTTTCGAACTCATCAAGGAGGAAAAAGGTCAATCAATCAGAATGGCATAGGATGACATTCCCAGCATATTGTGAAGCCTGTTTTTCCCTTAGAGAGAGATTACTAGATAGCAACTTGTTATTGGAAAAGTATATTATTGTTAGACAACCTTACTGGAAATGCAACCTGACCCCTCCATCACCAGCCGGGTGTTTTAAATGTACATTCCAGAATAACTGCAATTTTTTCCCTGTATATGCAATACTATTTTCATTCAAGTGATTAAAAAAAAAGATAGCTAGTCTACACATATGTTCATCTGCATTTTTATAGGTGGTTTGTGCTTTGGTCTATTATGGTACTGTTATACGCAAAAAACCCACATATAAATAGCAAAAGGAAAATTATAAAAGAGAATGAAACACTAAATGCAGGGGTTTTTATTTGGGTGTATTTATTACTTTTGAAAAAATACCTCATGTGTATAGTATTCCCTATTCTGGGCAACATACCTCCTTAGTTTTATCACTCATATTGCAAGTAATGCACAGATCTTTATTATTTCATATATTATTGAAACATAATTTTTGAAGGAAAATATTTGTGTCAATTATGCTGCTTTTTCTTTATTAAGAACTTATATGTGAAAGATTCTGAATGAAGCTGGGTGATCAATTCTAACTTCTTTTCCAAAAGATGTTTTGAATATATTTCAGAGATTCAAGAGAAAAATAATTTACAGAAAGTTACCACATGAAAATGTAAAAAAATCCCATTAAAAAAAAAATACATATGTTTAGATTTTCTTTGCTCTTTAAGTCTTCTTATGATCTTCTATGAGAAAAATACTAAATAAAAGGGAAAGAGACTAGGAAGACAGGATAGAAAAAAGGAAAAATCTAGAAAAAATGTTATTTTGCTATTTTTGGTTGCCATTTTCTTTTTTAAATTACTATTTCTGTTTCTTTATTTCCCCCCCTAACAGCCCTGTAACAAAATTATATCATTCCATTAAAACAGAAAAGCTCAATAACTTAATATAATTATAATAAGACTGTTTCAGTAAGTACACTGCATATAGTATTTCTAATTGTACTGAAAATCAGAATACATATATATTCTTGAATCCTAGATTATTGTATAACACCTGATCCAAAAGGAAAAAAAGTTAAAATTTGGGATTTTTGTTTTGGTTTATTTATAATTTTAATCTGTGGATGGTCTGTGACTACATGCAGTAGCTCAAAGTAACAGTAACTCCTATAAACATTGATTATGTGATTTTATGATTTGCCCATCATTAAATCAGATATTTTTATGTGGAAAATAATTCTTGCCACTGTATTCCTTAAAGTTATAGAAGGAATCCAACGTATCTGCTGAAAGAAGAGGAATTATTCCTCTCTGTATTTGAAAGAGCATTAATTCTAAAGTAATTGTAATAATTGTAAAATATTTTCAAAACTATTTAAGGGCTCAAAATTAGTAACTATAGATTGAGATTTTTGACTGACATATATTCCCATCAAACTAAATGGTATGGGACTGTTAAGATTAAAGGGGGAAAAGTTATGCAATAGCAAATGGTGAAACATTTAAAAAATCTTATTCTAAGTGTACATCTGAGGCCTCATTCAAGGTAATGGAAAATGGAAAACTCCTGGACATCACTGCTTTCTTAAAGCAAGCTAAACATCAGTTTGCACTAGTTGCATCAACTTTTCATTTTAATTTTAGGCATAAAAAATATTCAGTGAAAGCAAATGAACACCAGTTAAAATACATCCTTACAAAACCAGTGATGTTACTCAACCAAGGAAATTATCTACATAATATGGGATGCTCCCAATAAAGGTTATATCCTACTAAAAATAAATTTACTGGAAATTGAACAGTTGCTCTCCAAATTAAAGAAACTGAAATACTTGACATGCATTTTTTAACCTCAACAAATTTTCCACATTAGGGATAGAAAAAAGGTAAAATAATTGTACATACCTGCCTACACTTCTGTGTTCTTGACTCTCATTGGAGGCAGGCAACTGCTGGATTTCTTAGATCCACTTTTGCAGACCTGCAGTGATTCTCCTTGTCCACAGGCAAAAGTAAGAGCCACACTCAGACTGTGGAGGTCTTGCCACAAAGTTCAGTTTCATTAGTCCTCTTTATTCTGGCTTTACAGTCTCAACTGGAGTAGTTGAGGGACATCAGGTGTCTATTAACAGGCAAATTTGGATTATTTAACTGTGGGAGAAAGTTTCCCCCTGATTATCATGTTTTAAAACACAGCCAATAATTGCTTTTTGTTGTTGTTGTATTTACTATATCTAATTTATGGTAGTGTACTTGGTAGAGTTATTTGCAAGAAACTATTATCTTTCATCAAAGTATATTAACTTTGAAAAGGTGAATCACTTTCAAGTAAAATGCTTAATGTGGGAAGTAATCTAAACTAAAAGAAATCTCAAAACAAATATTTTTTCCCATGTTTTTAAAACTTATGCTTTGTAGCTGTGTTTTCATTCCTTACAGTCCCGTCAGTCCCTTAGAAGTTCATTATCTTCAGAACAGACAAAAACAAGTAGAAAGTGTCTGACAATCAAAACCATTAGCCCAATTTTTCCATTTACTTTGAGGATTCAAAAGCAGGTGCTGCAAAACAAACCCTCATTAAATAGCTGTTTGTTTCATTTTCAGTAGCAGTATGCACCACACTCCTTCATCTCAGAACTGAGTATACCACTGTTACACTATTTCATATAATTTAATGAATAAGTGACCATCTCCTTTGAAAAACTTCAGTCTGAACTGGAACACACATGCAATGTGAACATGATGACTAAGAGCCTGGTCAGATTCTCATGTATTTGCATAGTGCATTGTTTACAGTTTCCAAGTAATACCCAGTAAAATCAGTGTGGTTGGTTCATCTGCTTTGTGGAAAGTTAGAACTAAGGTATATTTTCATATGCTTTTCTGTTTATAATTTGTCATCTTCTATAAGTTATGCTATAACATGTAAAAGAGATGCTTCAAGAGATCCAGGCTATGGGATGTTAGTGAAAAAAAATCTACAATTTTTTAAGGCAGGTCAGCATTATTTTTTTTATTTTGTGGTTATCCACTTTTTCTAATAATATTTTGTTGTAACATTGCCTCTAATGGAAAACAAAAAATTAAAAAGAAAATTATCTAATTTGTGTGACCTAATAATAGAATTTTCACTGAAAGATCATTTGATAGTCAAAAAACCTAAAACAAGATCAATAAAGACTCATTCTAGAGAAAAAAAATTGAATGGACAGAACTTGTTATTTAGTACCACAGTCAATGATTTATAGACTGGTCTGTAGATGCAGGCAGCTACCACTTACATTTTAAGTTTTCAATCTATGAAGTTGGTTATGTTGAAAAGAATTCATTCAGCAGAATTAAGAAAAGTCAGGTTTTTTGAGGTTACAAAAAAGACTATACTGTCACCCCCCAGATTTATCAGTAAAAATTCATAAATATGGGGGTTTAAGCAGGATTGTTTATTAAAATAACATGGCAGTGTAAATTTGCATGTGTTTTGTCTGCTACACAAAAGAATGGGAAAATAAAACATAATTCAAATATAATTCAAAATAATTCAATAAAACTAACTCATATTTGACTGGGCCCTGTATTTTCATGTTATTTTTATGATCTCATGGTCTTAATGAAGTTGTTTCATTGCCTACTAAGTTGACAATAAAGCAAGGACTTGCTCACACTAACTTTCTACTGAGAAGTAGCAAAGTCACCACAATCCTTGTAGTTACTGCTGTCATGGGTAGCTAAATATATTTGTATGATTCATTGAAAACTGCTGATGTAGGATGTTACATGATAGCTTTTCAGCAGGGAGTATAAAATGAGTGAAAGTTGGTAGTTTGTGTCAATTCTTCCTAATACAGGCAATATCCCACTGCTTAAGGCCTCCTGCCTATGGTAGAGAATACTACGATGTATATGCAGATGCTGGCTGCTTACAATTGCTTTTTGTTTGACTTAATGCTGAAAGCAAAAAACATAAGGAAGAAAGAGAAAAATAATTGATTTATACACAAAATATGAATAAGATGTCCATGTTGGGTTAAACATTTGATCTGACCATAAATAAATATTATAGTAGATAGATTAAAGATAATTTGCACTCTAACATTAATCTCATGCTAACATACTACAACTGGGAAACATTGCTAATATGAAGAATTTTCATTGTTCTTCCTACCTGAAATTTCTTATTTCCTCTCAACATATGTTGACAATAGCTAGAATGATAGCAACAACATAATAATGGCCAAAATACATTTCTCTTTTTTTTTCTTTCATAGCTTTCAGTTTTATTGGACACATCTCACTCAGAAACTTGTTATGGGCGAGAGGGAACAAATCATATATAGAGAGAGATAAGAATATTTTGCACTTCCAATTAACGTTTTAGTAATCTCATCAAAACACAGTAAACAGATATTGCTGGTCCAGTTAGTAACACTAACATTCAAGGTCCAGATTAGTACAAACAAGTCTCAAGAATACAAGGGTTAAAACTGTTACACCAAAACCAAGCCAAACCAAACCCAGCCAAAAATATCTTCCTAACATCTGCTCATTTTCTCAGATGTGAAACTCTCAAGCTGCCCCAGCCCTCCCAGCCTCATATGAACAAAGGGTTATGGTTTGTCAGGCAGTGACTATGATGGGGATGGGTGCCAACCCTCTGTTACCCCTAGAGCTGAAGCTGGAGCAGAGAAGGTAGCAGGCACTGGCCCCGGTGCAGGAGTTAAGCAGTGACACCCAGCTTGGGCCAAGGAAAGGTGGAGCCCCTGCACTGCTTGGTCAGTGCACAGCTTGGGGCCTCCTAATATCAAAATCATATTCACTTGGAAAAAAAAATGGTACTGCATTGTTTTGTTATTAAATGAGGAAGATAAAATCCCACATGACACGAATAGTAACATTAATCTGCCTCCCCTCTACAAAATAAATCAGTACCTCTAATACTAATATAAATCTAATTTCGTTTTCTCCTAGTCTTGCTTCCTGCCAAACTTTCCATCATTCGGTGATACATTATCTGTCTGTTGATACACTGATCTATGAATCTACCTATCACCCAGGCATAAAAGAAACATGATAAACTGTAACTTTTACTTGTTGAATTAATCTGGTAATTATCTAGTGACAATTTGTGTGCTGTTGTTCATTATTTTCTCTAGCTCTAGATAAAGATAGGTAGAAAAAATGTACACTTATTTTTAAGAGCACCTGCCATGTCCCCATAATGTGCCTAGGGAAGATTTTCATAGAAATTTCTTTCCAAGTTTCATTTCCTGTGTGACTGGACCCACATGAGGTAACGGAAACCTGGAGAAGGCTGTACTATCCACTAACCGTTATGCATAGATCCTGGCTCACAGGGGTTTTAGAGAAGTCATAAGATCTCCTTGGTGTGCCCTGCTTGTTAAAGACCCCACAAAAGACTGTTGGTACAAAATGTACCTTAATCGGCTTTGCCCAGTTCTGACAGTTAGGAGAGGACATAAATTACCTTCTCCTCCCATGCTCCTCATGACACCAATAGCTTGTGATCATCCACATTAACCGCAGGTCATTGACAATCAGCTTATTGATGGTTATTGTGTTTTATGAAACAGGGTTTATATTAGCCTGGTGAAAGTGAGTGCTTATTATCTCTACATTGTTACTGGATCTGGTATACAGGCATGTAAGATACAGCAAAAAGATTTGAAAATTTTTTAGTCCTTTGTACAGAAAAGAACAGCCCTTTATTGGAAGTCAACCCACGGCTCCATTTTTATTTGCGCAACCTACAAAAGGGAAAAATTAAAGAGAATTATAATTCCTTTATGATTTTCTAATTAGGTAAAACTTGCTTTATTTCATCAATATTCTAGGGTTCCAAACCACCTGTATTTTAGGTTATTATACTGTATCCTTCTTATGTATGATGCACAGACTAACCAGATATTCACTTTAATTCATTAATATAAATGTCTGAAAATGGGATATATTTTCAAACATCATAAATATCTTAGTGACTACTCTATTGGTAGACAGTGGACTCAGTGGTCTTTATCAGCAGTTACTTTTCAAAATGCCTTCTTTCCTATGGTGTTATACTGAATGCTGATAAGAAATTGCTTTCTGCATTCACCAGGAAGAGGCTAACAATTTTCTCTGCCACAGCTTACAAGTATTAGCAGCAGCATACTCATTCTGCTGAGTGTTTCTCATTTATTCCCACATGGCTGGCAATGGTAGTTGACATACATAGGAACTGCCTCTACTTTGAATGTCAGCTGAAGGGGGGGCTTCGAAAAGCATCACTATCCATTACTGTGCTAAGAACATAAACAAACCCCACATATCTGATGCTGACAAAAGGCTCATTTTCTTTAATTAGTGCCTCATGAAAGCAATTAGGATGCCTGCGGGGGGAAAATGTAGAAAAGCTGGGTTTTGTTTTATTTTTTTCATGTATTTATTCTTCGTAGCATGATGATGCAAAACATCTGTTGCATAATGGCCTCAAGTTGCGCTACGGGAGGTTTAGATTGGATATTAGGAAGATGTTCTTTACTGAAAGAGTGGTTAGCCATTGGAACAGCTGCCCAGGGAAGCAGTGGAGTCACCATCCCTGGAGGTGTCCAAAAAATGACTAGATGTGGCATTTCGAGACATGGTCTAGTGGTCAGGGAGATGTTGGGCGAAGGCTGGACTTGATGATCCCAGAGGTCTTTTCCAACAATAATGATTCTATGATTCTATGATTCTGAAACACACCAGAAAGGAAAGAATAATATGAGAGAAGGATATGTGGAACATTTTCATTTATATATTTTCATTTGTTACTTAATTTAAAAATCCCTTTCAAAAAGCTCCAGTCTTCCAAATACTTTAAACAATGATCTCTCAATTTGCAAATGATAGTCAACCAGCAGCAAAAAGTATTGATGCAAATTTAATGAACTAAGTCTCTCAGCCTGCAAATGAAAGGAGCAGAAGAAACTTCTTCAGCCCCTTTTCCATGGGACACAGCTTATATTCCCTGAATATCTTTGAATCAGGATTTACAGCATGATAGATAACAGTATGGGATAAATCTCTTTTAGATCACCACTAGCTAAGGATCATTTCTGTAGTGTTTATTTGGCTGGGTAGGAGGACTATAATATTGACCTGTTAAGATTATCTCCATGTTATACAAAACTTCTTCTTTAAAGAAGCTAATTATTCAAGTTACAGTGTAAAAACACTTGTTAGCACTCAGAAGGAATATCAAAGAAAAAAAAAAGTAGCTATTCATGAATATTTAATTATTTGAGAAACTGCAACTGTTGTGACTGTTGTTACAACAAAAGTTTACTTTTGGCCTGATTATCCAGTATACTGTATATCTGAACACGTCAAAGAACAGGAATGGAATGGGATGGAATGGGATGGAATGGAATGGAATAGAATAGAATAGAATAGAATAGAATAGAATAGAATAGAATAGAATACTGTAATGATTTTGTTACTCTTTTACATTTCCTTTGGGCCTATGGAAATGGAGCAAACAGAAAATCAAGTCCTCCATTTCCTGTGTTCTGTACAATTCCTAAAACATTTTTTCTTTGGAGGGGATGAACATAGAGCTTTTTGTGCTTTTATGAAGGAATTACCAAGAAGCAGGGAATCCAGCTCAATACTAGAGTTATAAGATCACTTTCAGTTCTCTCATCTCAGACACACTTTGGAACGATTGAAAAATGCAATACATTTAATGGAAGACTATAAAATATGTAGCATTCAGGAAAATCTAGGGAAAATAGTAGCACTGGTTTCTATCTATTAAATGCAAAGCATATAGGAATTAAATAAATCACTAGAATATCAAATATATGTGTGTGTGTATAAAATAAGTATTTGGAAAAGCCTATTTAGAGAACAGTTGAGATGAATGTATACAATGGGGTTGTTAAAGAGAGAATTACAAAGTAGTCAAAAAAATTCAAAGGAAAAATAACATGGAATACATATTTTAGCTCTAAACGTCTGGGCTCATATCTTCTTATATTATTACATCAAGAATTGTATACAACAGCATTGATTTTTGAGGGCATATATTTGCAAAATGATTTAGAACAGGTGCTATGCCTGGAATTAGCCATTTAAAAATACGTTTTTACAGCTTTCCCTTTGACAGTTTTAACATGGTTAATGAACTAGTGGATTCACATGAATGCCAAGATATGTTCATTGGAAAACTAGAAAATTTTCATTTGTTGCAGGTTCCAACTGAGCACTTATCAAAACAATAGCAAGAGAAAAATATAACCAGACACATTTATGGTTTTATCTGCTCTCACAAATATAAAATACAATAGCTAACTTTCCAAATAAACACAGGAAAAGAATTTAAAATAAAAACATGACAAATCATAGTTCATAATTAATAGTCATACTGAATTGAGCAGGAAATTGTCTCTAAATTTCATACATCAGAAACAATTTCTTAAAAATTATTATTTTTTTATTTACTTACACACAGAATGCTTGATAATCGTATAAGATTCTGAGCAGCCGTAATATTTACTTTCAATATCACTTATCTTCCAACAGCTTTCTACTGCTTCTGTTCCAACATCATTTCCAGGTGGGACATACAAATAGTTTTCCACATTTTATTAGTAAAATTTATCATGAGAGGAGGCTTATTAAGAACCACAGGAAATATGAACACATACCTATATGTTATCTTGTCAAGCCCATGAAGATATCATACATCTGGAAAAAAGGGCTGGTAGAAGTAAAATTATCTTTAGGCATTTTGCTCTAGGACCTTTTGCATCAAAAGCTCTGTCTCTAGCCATTTAAAGTAAAGCCAAACAAATAAATACATAAAAAGTAATATTACTTTTAAGTATAATCATAGGATTGGATCACAAAATAATTAAGGTCTAATGGGTCCTCAGGAGTTCTCTTCTCCAACTTCCTGCTCAAAACAGGGTCAGCTATTGAGTCAGACCAGGTTGGTCAAAGCTTTATACTGTTGAATCTTGAAAACCACAGATGGAGACTGCACAGCCTCTATGGGCAACCTGCTCAATTACTGGGTTGTCTTCATAGGGAAAAAGATTTTTATATTCAATCTGAACCTCTCTCTTTTCAATTTATGCTCAATGTTTGTTGCCTTCCTACTACACATCACTGTGAAGAGCCTGGCTTTTTCTTCTTGATATCACCAAAACAGTCTATTTTCCAGGTTAAATGGATTTGCCATATCTAGGTTGAACCTCATAGGGCAGCTGCAACAAAGTCTGCTTCATAGCCCTGTGAAGGAACTATGGTACACGTGAGAGGACTCATACACAATAGCCTTGATGTCTACAGTGTAGATGTATACACAGAGCAAGTATTTCTATGTACACTTTACAAAGCAGTAAGATATCTCATCTATATGTATAAACAGGTGGCTATGACATGGTATATGCCATTGAAGGCAAATTTCAAGATAGGACATAAAGCGTATCACCTGTAACAAGAATGTGATTCTATGAACTATGAGAGCAGGCAACACACACAACATATTTTCATTCTTAGAAATGTGTTTTAAACTGGAAAACAATTTTACATTACTTTTGAAGGTAAGTTAGAGATGTGGAATATGTGACATATAATAGTCAGGGACATTTTTGTTATCTTGTTGTCTCCCCAAACCTAATTATTTTTAATTAATTAATGTTGGAAGATATGTTAATAAGACACCACAATATCATTATGTGGTACATAAAAACCTTACAGAATTTCTATTTCTATAAGTTAGTAGTGATTTATATTTCCATTTTTCTATTGGAACCTAACATATATAATTCACAGGACTGATACTGCATGCTTTTTTGTGTTAGTCAAAACATTATTTCCATATATATGGTTTTGTTAAAAAAATAGTGAATTCTTCTTTTATGTAAGATTGTGGGACCATCTGGCTTTCTGATTCAGAAATTAAATCATTGACTAAACACTGAATCTACAGCCAAGTGAAATATTTTTTTTTCTTTCTCTGGATGAAATAGCCAACCAAAATATTTTGATGACACTTAGTTTTAGTTTCAGAAGAATGTGGTGTACTGTCTTACAGGCATATTGTTAATAGGCCACAAAATTAATTTACCCCAAGTTGAGTCTGGTTTGTCTGTGATGATGACTGGTAAGTGATCTCTTTGTCTTTATCTTGACCCACAAGATTTTCCATCTTATATTCTCATTCCGTCCAGTTAAGGAGGGAGGGCATGCTGTGTGAGGTTATGACAGGCAACCAAGGTCAACTCACCACACCTCAACAAAGAGACCAAAGAGACAGCCTCCTTCTTTCTCCCAGGTGCAGTCTGGCAGTGACTCCCAGCCCAACGCTAACCAGGCACACAAAGGGCTATGGTTTGTCAGGCAGTGACTGAGGTGGGGTGTGCCACCCTCCCCAGTGGGTCCACCCTCAGACTTGAACCTGCAGCAGGGGATGCAGCAGTCACTGGGCCCAGAGCAGGGTTTAAACCAGCAACACCAAGCTCAGATCAAGGCAAGACTAAGCCCCTGCACTGATGCGTCAAAACACAGCCAGGCCTCCTTCCGCTAAAAGCAGAAACCATATTTACTGGGCTACAGTCTATTTTATTACATTTGAACTCTTTTTACCCTCCTTGTGTTTTTCTCCTTACCTGTTCTATTTCTATTACATCTTTACTGAGAGGTGGTAACATAAACTACACCCCATACCAAAGATGTGGACTACCACAGCATCAAAATATCCAGTGTTATAATGACAAGCTAAGTTTTAACTCGTTCCTTTTGTAGTAATTTCTGAACTTATGCATACTTTTTGGAGTACTTGTGAATGTTGATCCCAAGAGACCTATCCATAATGGATAGAAGTCATGTCTGAATGTTACTAATCCATTTAGCTCATCATATATGTATAATTGAAATTGGTTTTTTCCTCATATAAATGGCTTTATGCCAACTCTAAATATCAACAGACATTTTATTAGCCGGTTACACTGGTACCATGGGATCATTCTACATCTTTTCATAGATAATTCTAGATGTCCTATACTGAATAGCTTTGTAACAGTCACAACCTTGACAACTTTGACATAATTTTCAAATAATTCATGAGTGAATGGTAACTTCTCACCATTGTGCAATTATTCATCCTCTATATTCCTCTTAACCAACTATGAATCTATTTAATAATAACGCCTTATTGTTGTTATTCTCCTTTAATGAGGCAATGTTTCTTAATTAATTATTCAATATTGATTGATCAATATTATCATATAGTTCTTCAGGAACATTAATAGATTTGTGAAGCATGACTTTCCTTCACCTAAGCTGTATTGATCTTCATATTATATCACATTTATTCATACAAGTACCGATAATATTCTTTATTATAGCATTTATTATGTTACCTTGTAGTAGAGTTAGATTTATTTATCTGCACTTCCTAGAATCATTGCTAGAGGCCTTTCTAAAAACTGGTATTGCTTTACATTGCCAGCTTACATTACTTTGGCACTGAGACTGATTTAGGCAGAAAGTTACAAACCATAGTTAATATTTTAGTAATTTCATAACTGAGTTTCTTTGCTACTCCTGCACGACTGTCGTGTGTCTATTGATTTTGTCCTAAAATCTCTTCTCTTGACAGTTGAACTTGAGATCATTCTGCAATCTATCCACAAACAAAAAAGTCTTGGTCTGGAATTTTCCCTGCTAAGGTAGCGACACTTCCAAAAATAAAATTAATATGTTCTGAAATATCCTTATGTTCTCAACATATACTTGTTAAGCTTGTGCCAAAGTTTAATTCTGACTTGCAGCCAAACCCCACACAGCTGCTAACTGTCTCTTCACCATAGGTATGGAGGAGAGAGGCAGAAGGTTAAAAGTGAGAACACTTGTGGGTTGAGATAAAGGCAGTTTAATAGGTAAAACAAAAGCTGCATGTGAAAACAAAACAAGTAATTCATTTGCTACTTCCCATCAGCAGGAAGATGTTTAGCCATTTGCAGAAAAGCTTTATCATGCGTAACAGTGACTTGGGAAGACAAACACCATAACTCCAAACATCCCTCCTATCTTCCTTCTTGATGTTGATGATGTTGATGAGGCCTTCTACAGACAACTGGAGGTAGCATCTAGAGCACACTCCTTGGTACCTGTGGGTGACTTCAGTCACCTTGATATTTGTTGGGAAGCCCACACAGCTAGGTATGTTCAGTCAAAAAGGCTCTTGCAGTGCATCGAGGATAACTTCTTAATGCAGGTGGTGGAGGAACCAAAGAGAAGAGGTGCGCTGCTGGAGCTTGTATTAACGAATAAAGAAGGACTAGTTGGGGACATTAAGGTTGGGAACAGCCTCAGCGACGGTGATCACGATATGGTGGAGTTCAGTATTTTACAAGGTAGAAGTAGGGCAATAAGTAGGATTACAACCCTGGACTTCTGCAGGGCTAACTTTGTACTCTTCAAAGATCTACTTGCAGGAATCCCATGGGCTAAGACTCTGGAGGGTAAAGGAGCCCTAACATTCTATGATTCTTTCCCTGAACATGTTGTTATATGGTATGGGATATTCCTTTGGCCAGCTGGGGTCAGCTTTCCAGCTGTGTCCCATCCCAGCCTCTTACCTACCTTCAGCCTACTTACTGGTGAGGTGGTGTGAGAAGCAGAAAAGGAGGCCTTGACACTATGTAAGCACTACTCAGTAACAGCTAAAACATCCCTATGTTATCATCAGTGTTTTTCATCACAAATCCAAAACACAGCATGACACAAGCTGCTATGAAGAAAATTAACTCTCCTATCCAAAACCAGTAGAGCTTTGAATCTTTATCAAGTCTCCTAAGAATCCTGCATGATCCCTGCTTTGTTAAGTTAGCCTGTGTTGGCCTACCTAATGACATGTTTAGCATTCTGGATTTTATTATTTGTTATTGTTGTTTCAAAGGGTATGTGGAAGGAGAGTGTCTGCTCCTTTGAGGCTCTCTGGTCAAGGAGCTTTTTTTATGTAGGAAGAGAAAATATGAAAGGGAGGAAACCATAGACAGGGATGTACAGGGACACAAACCTGACAAATAAATGGAAAGGATGGTGGTGATGAGAACCAGACTGATGTCTGGTTGTGGGTGTGTGAGAGAGTGAGAATATTTATTGCAGCTAGGTTATCAGATCAGGGATCTCATCATTTGGAGAACTAAGAGAAAAAGGGAAAAACCAGAAACAAAATACACAGACACAGACCTGACAAAACAAACATGGAGACAGAAAAGAAACCTTGTCAGTAATACTAATTAATGGGCTAGCAAGAAACTAAAGGTACCACTTCCAGGAAGATCAACTTTGACTCTGACTGGGCTGGGGTAACAAACAAGGGTCTGTGCTGGTATGCTCAGGAAGACTTGAATGCTGCTGGGAGCACTGAGGTGGACCAGCCAGTTAGTAGGGGACATGTGGACCAGGTAAGTGTGGCACATATAGCCTCCCTGATAGACAAAACAGGGCAAACCCAGGGTGTTCCAGAATGGTTTACAACAAACTGCACCTGAGGGTGATTAACTGGCACCTCAGGGTCTGGACCCTCAGCCTGTTTTGTCTAGGCTTGCCCACTCAGCCAATTAGAATGACCACAGACCACCCTCGACTAGAGTATAAAGGGAGCCCTGCCTAAGAGCCAGTGGAGATGGTTCTTTATACAGCAGTGGGCCTAGCAGTCAGACCCTCCCCTTGGATGGGCTGTCCAAGGATATGTCCATGGATTAAGCAAGTCTCCATGTATTGAGTGAGCCTCAGCCCCTTTGGTGAGTGATAAGTTTGGGCACTTGTGTGGGAGCTTTCCCTTTTAGTAGTGAGTGCATGCCCATTTTGGTTTGTCTTTCCTCAAAATTTAGCAATAAACTGTGTAGTAGATATATTCCTGATAGACATCCAAACTTGTGTTTTGTCATTAGGAGTACTGGGTAAATAAACCTCCATTTTGATAGCTGCTGCTGTCTGGTCTGTGGGTACCTCTGTGACAGTGAGAGGGGCTGGGGGCTGGGCAGAGGTGCAGGGTGGACCTAAGGGCTGTGCTCAAGGGATCCATGAATGTGTGTGTGCTTGTGAACCTCGAGTGTTCTGTGTGTGCTTGCAGTAGCAACCTTCTGTCTCTGGCAATCCAAGGAGTGGACTTGGCTGTCTGTGTTTATGTATGTAGATGTTGAAAGCCGTACCTTATTTGTGGAAATCTGATTCACAAGCTGTGCCAGTTCTCTTCGTCCTCCCTCTCTCTTCGTCCTCCCTCTCTCTTCGTCCTCCCTCTCTCTTCGTCCTCCCTCTCTCTTCGTCCTCCCTCTCTCTTCGTCCTCCCTCTCTCTTCGTCCTCTCTCTCTCTTCGTCCTCCCTCTCTCTTCGTCCTCCCTCTCTCTTCGTCCTCCCTCTCTCTTCGTCCTCCCTCTCTCTTCGTCCTCCTTTTCGTCTGTTTGGTTTCTGTTTGTTTGGGGTATTTTTGTTAGATTCCTTTGCTTCACTGGTTATATGGAGAGTATGTTTTTTAAATGCAACTGACCAATCATATACATTGTATGTACGCCTCTGATACAGTACCTCTTTTGATGTCATATTTTATGATCTAGTCTTAACAGAAACAGCACAAAACATTGAAATAGTAGAGTAGCCCTAGACATATTAAAAAAAAAAAAGAGAAAAAAAAGTTTATTGGAAATGAAAGATCAATAGTGGAACTCACTTTGAGACTAATAGCCCCTATTGAGGCATCTTTAACAATGCTTTCTTGTTTAAATTTCTATTTTAAACATGAAGATCTAGTGAAAAAACAATATGGCTCAGTTCTTCTGTTTTAGTATACACTTCTAGTACAACTATGTTGTTCCCTACTCTTCTAGACAGACAGATGGAAGCCAGGTGGGGCCCCCCAGCAATGTTCAAAGGGCATGAGATGACATTGTGTCTTACTTTCAATGTCTTGGTCTTTGTTTTGTACTGCCGCTAAGAAGGCTGTAAAACATAGACTTTGTCAACTGTAGGAGTGTGTCTCAATCCCAGATTGAATTCTGACATTGTCCTCAAATCCCTTTTCTGATTGAGGGAACTCAAAGCAGGACTTGCCAGGACAGTGCTTTAGCTATCAGAATAAAATGCATTCAGAAGACTTTCAAAATAACTTGTACTAATGCACTAACACTTAGGAAATATTTTAATGTTTCATGAGATAAAAAAAAAGGAGACAGAATATGTCTATAATCTCTAGTATATAGAGAAAACAACACTGTCTGTTAGACTGTGAAAGATCCATGATTAAATGCCTTATTAATGAAGTCACAGGATAATCTCGTACAAAGGTGGGATTCAAATCCACTGAAGTGGATGGCACGAGAGGAAAGCAGCCCTAGAAGAGTAACCAACCTCTTAAACCATTAGTTTAAAGGGCTAATTCTACAGGATTTGGTGACTAAGAAAAAAACCCACCAAACATGTATATGCTAAAACAATACTGAAGATACAGCCTGAACTTTTGAACATTTCAAAGACTATGGAAATGCATTTTTCAGCAAACTACCTGTTTTTCCAGAAGACATCTCATCTCTATTCATCTTCAACTGTGGATCAGTAGTTTTGATTTTATAAGTAATGATTTATTTTAAACAAGCTTTTTGTTTTGTTGTTATTTCTCTCTTTTACTGGTAGACAAATGCTTTTGAATATAATATAGAAGATGACACCATAATTTTGCAAAATCTGGTGTGTTCCAATACAAAGTGTTATACAGTTATCTTAGGGTTATATTTTCAGTATCTTAACAGTATGATGAACTTAATCAAGCTGTTTGTACAGCAAGTGGTAAAGAACTGCTTTAGTAGAAGAGTATTCTCAGTCCCAAGTACTTATGCTGCTGAGGGATTCCTCTAGGCATTATCATGTAAAAACTATACAAAGTGTAGGTTTTTCCAAAGCCAAGAACCATCATAGTCACTTTTTAGCCTGTGGATTTTTTCATTTTTTCATGATACACTGCATAGCTTTGCCAGTAACTTCTCTATTTCACACTTAATTTCCTTCACAACTCTCAGATGAATATTATCTGGTTTTAGTAATTTACTACACTTAAGCTTTTAAAGTTGATCTATAACTTCCTCCTTGGAGGCTATCATTTTTTTAAGGCCATAGTATAATTTCCCATGAAAAGTGCCCTTGGAAGAGTGATTTCCCTGTAGCCCTTGATAGTAGACAGATGCAAAAAATTAATTTAACTCTTCTTCTACTTTACTGTCCTATCTAATTGCTCCCCTTATTCCTTATTCCAATAGACCCAGTGTCATGTATCTTCTGCCTTTTTATGTGCTGCATAAAGTTTTATTATTTATATTGATATATCTACCAGTTCACTGTGAAGTGCATGTTATGGAAAAGGTGCAGAACGATCTTGATGTTGCTCAGCAGAATACCTGTTGTGCCCTCTTAGTGACCTTACATTTTGTGTGGTCACTTATATCCTTCCAAGGAGGGTAAAACACTACAAAAAAAAAAAAAAAAAAAGCATTTTATAACCTCTACTTCATGGATATGAATAACTGTGTGGAGCAAAGAAGGAGAAACCCTGTTGTTAATGAACAAAAACCTTGTGGATATAAATGTAGGTAAGCTTGACCACTAAGGATCCTTGTTGAAGTGGGAGAGATATACTTCAGGGTTACTTTTACACAAAACCCTTGCTAGCTGACTGCTAAAGGCACCTTCTTCAAAGTGTATTCAGTGGAGACATGGTAAAACTTTCTTAATGCTTTCTTAGTGACTTCTTACAATGTGTCTACTTCTTAAAGTATACAACCACATGAAGGGAAGAGCGGAGGGTGATGAAAGAGGAATACTGAAGTAATTAATATTCAGTTTCCTCACTCTATGGTCAAGACTTTTACCCCTGGACTGCTGTCTCTCTATGAAATGTGTAGCCAGAAGAAATCTGCCTTCTCACTTAAAATGAGGCCTTATAGGCAGGAAAGCTGGTGTAGCCTTGTAGCCCTGTACATACGATATCTGCCCTTAGCAGGGGAAGGCCCTGGTTGTGTGCTGACTTGATAGTACAAGAGCTCAACCTCTCCATGGCCTGAGCTGTGTCTCACTTGTTTAACCCCTACACTGGGGCCAGTAACTGCTGCCTCCCCTGCTCCAGCTTCAGCTCTAGGATGGCCCTGCTAGGGAGGGGTTTCATCCTGTGATGCAGTCGCTACTTGGCCAGCCATAGCCTTTTATGTGTCTGGGACTGGTGGGGCTGGAGGCCGTGGCCAGCGTGCAATTGGCAGCTTGGGAGAAGGAAAGTGACTGTGACAGGGAAATGTATAAACATAGGTGTCCTGGTCCTAGAACCAAACCAATTCTGTTCAGTGATTTTACTTTTCAGCTAAGTCTTTTCTAACTAACTGCACTTTCTGAAGCTAACAACATGTTTTTGCAGACAGTGTCTGCTTCTAGCAGTGATAACACTTGATGTTTAGAGTTACTACCAAGGATTGATGTGCAGACCAAGGTCACTGCTAACTCTTGTGTACCGCATCAGAGGGTGCAGAAAGTGAAGGGCCACACCTGTGGGGAGGAGCAGCCAGTACAGGTGACCCTACACTGACCAACGAGGTATTCCATCCCATATACGTCATATTCAGTAGAAAGCTGAGGGATCACAAGGATCTCAGTCCTTCTTAGGCTTTTTAGCACTTTTGCCCCTTTTTTTATGCTTTTTGCCCTTTTCATCCTTCTTGTCATTTTTCCTTCTCATCGGCCCTTCCATTGGCCTTCCCTTCTTGGATCATTTTGTGCCTTTGATCCTGATTGGTGTGTTCCTGAACCCGGTTCCTGTCTGCTGCTGAGCCCAGTCTGGGACTTTGCCAGTGCCTGCTACAGCCTCAGTGGTGACAGTGATGTAATTACTATTAGGGAGAGGTTGGGTTTAATACTGGTCTTGTATATATTTGTATATATCCCATTTTATTACCATTATCTTCATTAAAGCTGTTTTAGTTTTCTAATCTGGAAACCTCTCTCTCATTCCCTTCCTCTTGCATTTGGGAGGGGGCCAAAAGTCTCTCTCCCTTATCTTCTTTCTCTTCCTCTATTTGGGGCAGGAAAGAGGAGTTAACACAGAGCATCTTTTGTAGGTCTGGTGGATTGAACCAAAACCTCAACAATAGGGATGGATAGACTCTAGACTGGGAAAGACCCCCACCACAAACACATCTCTTCACTGACAAAGGCCTCAGGATGCAGCAGCTGTTTAGTACAACCATTCCCTCCATTTTGTTACTGAGGTTTTCCAGTTCTAGACAATTAGGACTCTGTGAAAACATTAACAACACCAACAAACAGCTGTTACCTTTGTATATTTTGTGTGCTCCCTTTTGCCCATAAGTGGATACTGAATGTAACAAAGCCCCTACCTCGGCCTGCTCTGTCTGTTCTTCACTTGGTTGTGGGGTCTGCTTTTAAGGAAAAGAATGTCTGTGCAGGTTGCAGGATGAGAAGGACAGCCTGATGATACATCTACACTACAAGCTGAAAGGCTGATATTAGTTTGGAAAAGTATCTCTATGAACAGTGTGATTCCAACACTGACATAAATATCAGGATTTGTGATGTGATGGTTGCTTTATGCAAAGAAACTCTCCACTCTAAGGGAATCTGCTTTCAATCTGGAAATTAATTTCTACTGGCTTCATAGTTCTGTTCTTTTTCATCTCCTTGCTTGGAAAGGTATATTAATTACTTCATATGAAAATAAGAAAGGGATAGGCTCACAACACTGTGAAAAACTAATTTCATAGGTTGCTGTGAAATCCTGTTGAAGATGTGAAGTTAATTGAAGTCTGTTACCAGGTTCAAGCTATAAAGAAATTAGTAATTTTGAAAGAGAAAAACTGGGCAAAGATTGAGTCTCATAGATATATCTGTAACTTTTAAATTAGGTATATACACCCCAAGGAAAATGTTTTAGATAAATCCTTTAGATGCATGCTTCAAAACACAGCTGGACAAGGTCCTGAGCAGTCTAATCTAGATTGATCCTGCTCTCAGTATGGGATTGGACCAGATAACCACTAGCAGTCTCTACTAGACTATATAATTTTCTTAGTTTATGCTATTATTTAAACATTATTTTTTCCCTCTTTGTATCTGAACCATGTTCAGAAAAAACAGACAGGGTGCTATTGGGTCATGAAGAGAGGTCCCCCCTGCTAAAAACAAATATTGCTGCTGGTTTTATTGATACTCCTCTGAAAAATGAAAGGGCATTCTGTTCCAGAACAAGATCCCCCTGCTGTAGAAGTTTTTGAATAATTAGAAAAGAATAAAAAAATCAGGTCACCCATAAAAATAATCACTTTAAGAACCGTTTTGATCAAAGTCCTTTATAATGGACCTTTTTTATGATAATTTATAACTGGTAAGCTGAACACTTTTCTGTAAATGATAATTCTGTAATCTTTATTATCAACCTAAATTACTCACTGGAAATTCCATGACACAAGATGTTTGAACAGACTCGATTGTATTTCCATAACAATTACTATACTAGTAAGAGAAATACAATTTCATAGATAATAGAAATAATATATCATAAAACTCAGTCTGGACCATCTGAAGGCATTAAGAGGATTAGATTGGATTGTAAATCAGTCATATACACTGAAATTTTTGATTGTCATTAAGAAGTTCATAGGTAGAATTGAAAAAGGGGTTTTGGCAGTCTATATGATGAATTCAAGCACAGTATCTATTGGGTGAAATGGTCTTCTTAGTAGTTTCCTTAATGACCAGTGTTAACCATAGTGCTATATATATAAGGTAGTGTATGGTGGCAATCCAGTGCCAAAGAGATAACAGTTTTCCTCTGAATGACAAAAGACCCAAAGCCCTGTGTCATGTCAAATGGTGGAATATGGAGAAGGAAAGTTAAAAGTGTAAGGCTTTCAAAGGCTATTAAAATGAAAGTAAATCCCAAATATATGACAAGGGAAATTGATATTTTAATAGCACAGAACAACTTTAATATAGATATTCCAGGTTACCGCAAAATGAGCAATGAGTGTATTTTAGGTTTCTTCTGAACAGGAGGTAAATGTAATGTGTCAGGGAACACATGACTTGAAGAAATAGAAAAAAATATTGGAGGAGGAGGGAAAGCCCATAACCTACTTCTCCCAAACTGTAAATAGTTCTTCAGGTTTAAAAAATATATTTATTGAATTAAAAGGACAGTAATTATAGAATAGATAACAAAATATGATAGCTTTAAGATCTACAATAGAAAAGAACTTCAGAAACTATTATTTCTGTGTTAATTCTCAGTAGAGTTGATGATCTATCTTACATATATGCCCCAAACTCAACTTTTTGTCCAAGATTTCCAAAGAAAAAGGGACCTCACAGAAAGTATCCTACCCCAAGAGACATCTGACATAAGATTTAGTAACTACTATTCTCAGCTGTATGGGCATGTAGGAAATTCCCCTTTGGCAACAAGAAATTGCCACAGAAATTGTACTACTTACAAAGACAGTTATTTTTGTGTCACTGGGGTCAGTATAGTAGCAGTACTAGTCAGTATTCATTGTCTTACTAGCAGTGACGTTAAGAAATCTAGGAAAATTGGCCCTGCTGGATGCAAAGTCCCAGGGTGTACTGGAAAATCTTAAGTTCTGCAATAAACAAGTCTCAGTAATGTTGCTTCCAAACAAAATAAGTTCTTCTACAATATTTGTGAGTAATCTACTGAGTGATAAACCTTAAGAGAGGGGGGAAAAGTCTATATGTATTTATATCCATCTATAAAGAAAAAAAACCTAAAGTGTGAATTGTCTCATATTAGACTTCTGCACACATATCTAAGACAGTGTGTCTGAGAATGGCCTGTACACAGGCAAATGAACTTACAAGAGAAAAAATTGACTAGAAAGAAAGCTTACTATGTTTGTGTCAAGCATTTACATTTAGATCTTGCCCAGGCAGTTTCAGAGTAGAACAAAATCTTATGCCTGAATTATTGCAGATCAAGTTTCTTGCGATTTATATATATACTGGCAAACACTTATTCATAGTAGTGCTTGTGGGGGCTGGTTTAATACATATTTTACAAGAAAGTTTAAATATCCCTTTAGGTAAAATGAAAGACAGATTAAAACAAAATCATTGAACTTATTGCCCTTAACTTATCCTTTTATGCATAAAGACGAATATAAGGGTCTGTATGGAATGTAAATGTGAAAAAATCACATTTTAAAAACTTTTCCTACTAAAGTTTAAGTCCCTAATGTCTAACTTTCTAAGCTGTTTCATTGAATCAGTTCTCTGTAGGTAAGACAAAGAGGCATTCACCTTTTCTCTTGCATTGTGTTTTCAAGCATGTAATTTCAAGTTACAGAATCTAGACAGACTACAGCATTTATTGTTACAAGTTTGATACATTCTTCCCAAATTAAACATATATAAATGTTAATTAGTAGGTATTCCACTCTGTGCCTGCTGCGATACCGGCCCTTATCAAGATCACAACAAATTGCTAGGAAGTATTATAGTTTATTTCTATAGTGTAAATAGCAAAGAAATGAACAGATAGTTCTTGTTATTCTCTGTATTCTATTATATTTTAAGCAATTGCATAGTTCCTTATCCTTTAAACAGTTAAAGTAAATGAATTCTAATTTTCTGGAATATCAGATGCTGTTATTTTCCATTTCATGTTCTTTCATATGCTTCTGTCAGTGGAGGTATTGTTGGGGCAAAACAGATCCCATATAACTTGGGAGAACTCTGGCTGAAATTAAGATAGTTTTTATAATATGTATTTTCTATATAATGAGGATAGCTTTTGGTTCCACCTTATTCTCAGAGACCAATATCTGGTCTCACTACAGTGTTTTTTTATAGAAAAGAACAAAACCATGACAGAATTTGTATCCTCTATTTTAGCCATTGAGCTTAGGGTCTCTAAATTATATGGCGATGCCTTTCTCTCTCCATTTCTCCTCCTCTCTTCTTTTTGCTTGCTCTGCCTTTGCTGGCAACAGGAGTGTATAATACCTAAGCTTCTAACTTTGGCAGCTAAATGGGAGGCTTAAAATCAGGTAGGGAATAACTTTTACTTACTCACTGGGTAAGACAAAAGGCAGAAAGGCTTAAGAAAAGCATTTCCTTTTTATACTACCAAAATAATAGTGTGTGCAGTGTAGACCAAGGCACTGTTACTTCAGTAGCAGTAACATAGTCATCATGAAAACATTCTTGCATTTGCAAAAGTTCTGTAGAGTTTAAGCAGATAATGTATCTGCTGAATATCTTGAATTGCAGTAGGAATAGAGCTCATTAAAACCATTCATAAATAATATTAGCCTTTTTTCTGTCAGTCATTGAATACATTTGTTTGTTTTGATTTCTTTTAAAATAAATTTTCCTCATTAATTGAATAATTCTAAGATGAAAATACTTGATGGGTTTGCTGATTCATTAGGACTTAAGGCATTCAGAATTCTTTGGTAAGCACATTCTGTGAGAATTTATTCCAACCCATTTTTAATGCACAAAGCTGTAATCTGCTTTGAGTTGTTTGTTCAATTAAAATTCATAGAGAGAAAGTAAAATTTGATGCTAGACTTTAGAATTATGATGCATTCTAATTAGTTGGAAAATTAATACCATTCTTCATAGTGAAAAAATAGAAAGGGAGCAACATTTAGTATGAAATATAGTTAATTCATTTCAAGTTCGACTAATTCAGTTAGATGTTCTTCATACGGATTTAATCTGATTACTTTAGAACAAGATTGGTTTTATTGGAATAAAACTATAATAACATGAATTTTTGTAAACTTGGTAAATCGCAACTTGTTTGGTTTCTTATGGCATGATTTCCATTAAATGAATATTCTCCCTTTCTACATAAGCCTATGGTTCTGGGTGGAATCCACCCCAGGTTGTTAAAAGAAGTGGCTGACATCGTTGCTAGGCCACTATCTATAATCTTTGAAATGTCATGGAGATCAGGGGATACTCCTGATGATGGGAGAGGGCAAATGTCATACCCATCTACAAAAAGGTTTCAAAAATGAACCCAGCAAACTACAGGCCCAGAAATTTTACTTCAGTGGGAAAGTAATGGAACAGGTCCTCCTAAAAAGTGTTACTAATCAAATTAAGCAAATGAATGGGAAAAGTTTACATGGATTTATCTCAGGCTAATCATGCCAGACTAACCTGATCATGCTCTACAACAAAATAACATCTTCTAGTGACATGGAAAGCAGTGGATGTTGTTTACCTGGACTTCAGCAAAGCTTTCCTGACTAACCTGATAGCCTTCTATGAGAGCATGACTGGCTCGGTAGATGAAGGGAGAGCAGTGGACATTGTCTACCTTGACTTCAGCAAGGCTTTTGATACAGTCTCCCACAGCATACTCATAGATAAGCTTAGGAAGTGTGAGTTAGATGAATAGACAGTGGGGTGGATTGAAAATTGGCTGAAAGACAGAGCTCAGAGGGTTGTGATCAGTGGCACAGGGTCTAGTTGGAGGCCTGTGACCAGTGGTGTTCCTCAGGGGTCAGTGTTGGGTCCAGTCCTGTTCAATATATTCATCAATGACTTGGATGAGGGGATAGAGTGTACCATCAGCAAGTTTGCCGAAGACACAAAACTAGGAGGAGTGGCTGACACGCCAGAAAGCTGTGCTGCCATCCAGCAAGATCTGGACAGGCTGGAGAGTTGGGCAGAGAGGAACCTTATGAAGTTTAACAAGGGCGAGTGTAGGGTCATGCACCTAGGGAGGAATAACCCCCAGCAGCAGTACAAGTTAGGGGCTGACCAGCTGGAGAGTAGCTCTGAGGAAAATGACCTGGGAGTCCTGGTGGACACAGGCTGACCATGAGCAAGCAGTGTGCCCTTCTGGCCAAGAAGGCCAATGGCATCCTGGGGTGTATCAAGAAAAGTGTGGCAAGCAGGTCGAGGGAGGTTCTCCTCCCCCTCTACTCTGCCCTAGTGAGGCCACATCTAGAATATTGTGTGCAGTTCTGGGCTCCTCGGTTCAAGAGGGACAGGGAGCTACTGGAGAGAGTCCAGAGAAGGGCTATAAAAATCATTAGAGGAATGGAATATCTCATCTATGAGGAGAGGCTGAGGCACTTGGGACTTTTTAATCTAGAGAAGAGAAGACTGAGAGGGGATCTTATTAATGCATACAAATACTTGAGGGGTGGTTGTCGGGAAGATGGGGCCAGTCTATTTTCAGTGGTGCCTGGTAACAGGACAAGAGGTAATGGGCACAAGCTTCAATATAGGAAGTTCCACTTAAACATGAGGAGGAACTTCTTTACTTGGAGGGTGGCAGAGCACGGGAACAGGCTGCCCAGAGAGGTTGTAGAGGCTCCTTCTCTGCAGATATTCAAAACTGATCTGGATGTGTTCCTGTGTGACCTGCTCTAGGCAATCCTGCTATGGCAGGGGGGTTGGACTAGATGATCTCCAGAGGTCCCTTCCAACCCCTATGATTCTATGATTCAACATTGTTTCTCAGAGCTTCCTCCTGGACAAACTGGCAAGTTACAGACTGGATGAGTGGTCTGTGATACGGGTAAGAGAGGGTTGTGACCAATGCTTTTTACTCAGGCTGGCAGCCTGTCACAGATGGATATCCCAGGAATTGAGACTGGGAACCATGCTGTTCAGCATCTTCATAAATGATCTGTATGATGGGATTGAAAATACCCTCACCATGTCTGCTGATGATAGAAAATTAGGTGGTGAGGTGGACAGATCAGGAGGTCAAGGCATCTTACAGAGAGATTTAGACAGGCTGGAAGAGTGGCCTAGCGAGAACTGTGGGAAGTTTAAGAAAGACAAATGCAAAGTCCCACACCAAAGACGACATAACCAAAGATCCCAGTACAGGCTGGGATCAACCTGTGTGGTTGAGGAG
Organism: Eurystomus gularis; assembly: GCA_013400335.1. Taxonomy (NCBI): domain Eukaryota; kingdom Metazoa; phylum Chordata; class Aves; order Coraciiformes; family Coraciidae; genus Eurystomus; species Eurystomus gularis. Next base: position 28,574 of record VZZY01016143.1, read on the forward strand.
TGTGGCTGAGGAGTAGCCTTGCTGAAAGGGACACGGGTCCTGGTGGACAACAAGCTGAACGTATGTCAGCAGTGCAGTGCTGCAGCAACAAAGGCAAATCAGATCCTGAGCTGCATCCACAGGGGCATTACTAGAAGAGATAGAAATGTGATCATCCCACTCTACTCAGCGTTAGTTAGGCTACACCAGGGGTATTATGCCAAGTTCTGGTCCCTACAATTTAAGAAAGACGTGAACAGGAAAAGGTCCAAAGGAGGGTCATGAACATGGTCAAAGGGCTGAAGAACCTGTCCTGTGAGGAAAGACTTACAGAGTTAGGACTTTTCTCCCTGAAGAAGAGAAGCTCAAGGATAACATCATCATAGTATGCTAGTACATATAGGGCAGCTACAAAGAAGAGAAAATCACAGAATTGCCTAGATTAGAAAAGATCTTTAAGATCATTGAGTCCAATCATTAACCTAACACAGAGACAGAGGCTCTCTCTTCACGACACAAGATGCAATGGGTACAAGTTTCACTGTGAAAGGTTTCATCTCAATAACAGAAAGTTTTTACTGTAAGAACAATCAAAAACTCCCCAGGGGCATGGTAGAGTCCTCATTGCTGGACGTTTCAAAATATGACTGGACAGGGTTTTAGATAATCTCACCTAGGCTCCTCTGTCCCATGAAGGACTCGACCAGACAATCTTTTGAGTTATCTTCCAACGTGGGCTGTTCTATGATTCAATGACTCTATGAAGTATTATTAGTTGTTATGTATGACTAGTTAATTGTTTAATAAGGAAGGTTTGTGGAAAAGAGACAATATGAGTTGTGGGCAGGAATCTGGGACAGAGGTCAGAAAATTATGACAGGATAAAGAGATCCAGGAATTATTGTCTTTCCTGATACATGAAGAGAATCAAATAAATCTGGTAAGAGCTGAGTCTAGATCAAGCAAAAGATGTGCCTTCATGTAACAGGTAATATGCCTGCAGAACTCCTTCCAGGTATAAGTTGTGCATCCAAGAAGTTCACATAGGCATGAGGGCAGGCTGGACTAGGGGACAAATTGAGTTCCATCAGGTGTCAATTCACAGAAAAAACTCATCTGCCTCAGAAACTTAACTGAGATGAAAAGATGTCTGAGAGATTATTAGGAGTGACATATCATACCATATGAGTCTGTCCTGCTCTTCTTTTCCTGGAACCTGCCTATGGTCACTGATGAAGGCAGAAAACTGTTAGATGAAGCAATTGTTTGAAACACTGTAGCTGAGCTTACCTACCTGCTCTGAGTTAACCCTGGCCAGCAGCTAAGCAGCCATATAACCATTCACTTGCTCTTCCTTCCAGCTGGACAGTGGAAAGAATAGGAAGAGGACAAGCAAAAAGTCTTGTATGTTGAGACAAAGACAGTTTAATAAGTGGAGAAAGTAGGGAAACAAAAAAGTAATGCAAAGACCATCATTCACAACCTCCCACAGGCAGAACTAATGCCCAGTCATTCTGCAAGAAATTAGTACCTTGGAAGACAAATGGCCCCAGTTTTACTTCTGAGCATGAAGACATCTGGTATAGGATATCCCTTTGGCCATTTAGAGTCAATTGCCCCAGCTGTGTCCCCTCCCAACTTCTTGCCTGCTCTCAGTGCAGTCTTTTGGGGAGTAGGGGAGTGGCGGGGGAGGAGAGAAGTGAGATCCTTGGTGCTAAGCGAAAACTCTTCAGCAACAGCCAAAATATTGAAGTGTTACCAAATTTGTTTCAATCAGAAATCCAGAACACAGCATTATATGGGCTGCTATGAAGGAAGTAAACTCCATCCCAGCCAGATCCAGTTAGCTGTTAGCTTTGGTCCCCTTCAAGACTATGGCCCCTTTAAGCATCTGACATCTCTTTTTGATAATCCTAGACAGGTGGGCCAGTTGCAGTACCAGATGAAGTTGCCAAGCAAATGCCAGTTATCCTTATTATGAGAGTGTAGCTGATGGATGTTACTAAGGTACCCTGTTTGTGACTTCAGTGCACGACAGTTCTAGCAGTTGCAAAGTGCTGACTTTCGTGTTGTTTTTTTTCACAGAAACAGTTTTAATGTCTGAGCTACCATCTCCATGCGGGAAAAGAATGAAAAGAAAGGAGACAGCTTGGGTAATGCTGACAGTAAGCATTCTTCAGCACAGTAGTCAAGTAAAGGCATGGCCTTGATTTGGTTTAATTCCTAATGATACATAAATAAATAGTATGTACTTTAAAGGATCAAAATCTGAAGCATAAGCAGATAAATCAGTTCTTCCACTGCCCAAATATGGTTGTAGGAGAGACAGATTTATATCTAGCAAATCTTTTGACCCTGCTGTAGTTTTCATATAAAATATCAAAAGTGATGATAAACTCAGCAACTCAAATATTGGAATACTCACCTATAAATGAAAAATTTGGGTTCAATTTCTTCCCCTGCTTTTTGGGAATCAAACTTGCATTTTCTGCCTCCCAGGAGTGTCTATAAACCACTAAATTTCTACACAAGGATACTCTCAATCTGTCTTGTTGATGCTATTTACTTTAAATAAACACACATATTCAGTGAACTGTCTGATGTCACAGCAGGTGAATGAATGAACCTCTAATCTAGTGCATCACCCTCTTGATATTTTTGAAAATAACTTTTCAAATATTATATACAAAATAAAACAGCTTCAGCACATGTTCTAAGTCTTATGGTACTCATTTACAAGAGGAAGTTCAAATATCCCTTAACACAGTTGTAGGGATTTAAAGTTGGGTCTTTATACTAGAAATATTTGAGTCACAAAATATCTAACAAAACATGGAGAAACAGAGATTGCTTACTGTGATTAGGACTTTTCACAGGAGGTGGGACACACGGATTCTGTTTCTTTTGCTGCTTGATTTTAAATTGGTTATACAAAATAGAACAACAGCAACAAGAAAAAGATTATGCTGCTTGCTGCTTTCACAAGCACATAAGAAATGTATTTCAATAATTTCAGGTAGATGAAGGCATAGATAGTGTATTACTGTGACAAGACTTTCACGGTAGGATAAGACACAGGCTTACCTAAAATTTAAATTTTTCTTGAAAATTATCAAGAAATAACATTATATATTTGAGTTAAATTTGGGATTTTATGCTGAAATAGAAACATATTTTTCTTTTCCATTTTGATGAAGAAAAGGGGGAATACAACCCCTGAAAAACCTGTTAGTTTCTGGGGTGTTGATTTTTTTTTGTTGGTTTTTGGCTTGGTTTGGGTTGGGTTTTAGTGGTCTTTTTCAGTTCGGATCTGAATCCAAAAATTGTATGTGTCCATAGCTCTAATATATACACTGTCTTCTCCAGTTATTCATGACACTTCTATCTACGGGTGGCCTAATTGTGTCTGTTTTGGCCAGATGGTTTAGACTGTTCATAAATATGTCACTCATTAGAAAAGTCAGTAGTGATAGAGAAATCAGGAAAAAGTCTATCCACAGGCTACTGCTTAAATCAAATGACAGAACATGTCAGCTCCTTCTTCTCAATTACTGCTTGTTTCTAACTCAATTTGAACTTCACTACTGAAGACCTATAATACTGGGAAAATTGAAACTGGACTTGCATCACTCAGGCTGTAGTCAGCAATTCAGAATAATGTATGTGCTTTTGACACGGAAAACAATTTAGAACTGGTAATGTTGCTTCCTTCTCTAAGCAAAAAACAATCTTGTGTTTCTTTTTGTCTAATGTAATATTCCCATTGTCAGCTGAAGAAAACAGAATTTTTAGTTTCATATCCAAAATAAGGTACTGCTGAATGAATAACTGCACCTGGAAATTCTGTAATGACCTCTCAACAGATGTCCATGACATTTCCATTTGAGACAGTCTTCTTAAGTCTCCAAATCTTGGTTCTTAATCTCCTTCACGTATACGCTTATCTGTTCAATCTTGCTGGCTGTTCCTTAATATAATTTTCTTCCCTCAGAGATGGATGTAGTATGCCTCTGGCTTTAGGGATTATATTGCAGTCTGAGTCCTACCCAGTTTATTCAAAGTAATTCCACCTCATTCTTTTTTTTTGTTTTTCTGACTTCAATGTAAATAAATCAGCTTTCATATTGGTCTCGTTACTTAATGTAATTTAAATTTGACTTGTCATACAAAGTCCCTAAACTTGCATATTTGCCAGTAAAAGTAGTCTCTTCTCCTAAGTGGGTCCCCATTTATTTCAGTGGAGCCCTGCATAGGCTAAAGCATTAGTTAATGAGGAACAACTTGCTTGATCTCAATTGACATATAATTAAAATTTGGTCACTCGGTTGCACAAGATTTCATTCTGCAAGAAATCCTGCAAGATAATGAAAATCTTGAGTTTTCATCACATTGTAAGCACTGAAACTTTTGAAGTACCAGCTCTAAAAACATAATTTATGAAACTGAAGTGAAATGGTCAGTAGATTTCCTCTTGAAGCTACTTCAACTGGGAAAAAAGAAACTACACATTTGATGAGCCAGCAAAAGTGCAAATATAAATGTCTGTCTAATCTGGAGGTCAGAACACCTGAATGAGGGTGATGTATGAGCCCTTCTCCTACATGCTGTTTACTGTAAGGTGCATACAGCAAGCAACCACTGAATAACAAACAATTCGAACTGCCTGGCCACACTGAGATGTGATGTATGTGAATTTGAGCCCCATCAGTTTGGAAGGGCACTTGTTTTGCATCATGAGTTGCTTTAAGTACAGAACTGTTGAACATAGTACAGCAGGAGAGGAGGCTAATCCTGTTTTCTTTCACAAGTAACAATTATCACTTGACATGCTTTAAAAAATGGAAGAAGACTATAGCTGTTTAACTTCAAGAGAGATTTAAAACTAGGAATCTGAAGTGGAAGGAGATATGGATATTTTCAGGTGCTGATGCAATGGCTGTTGCTTAGAGCTTAAAATTTGTAGAATACTTTGTACAATGGTCGTAACCACAAAAGATATCTAACAGTTATTTCCTTGTGGGCTATGACTGGAATGCCATTCTTATTATTGAGTATTAGGCTCTAGATTACAGTTAGGTAGTAAGTTAAAAAAATTCTTGTATATTTGCAAAGTAATTCATTTTCTTCTGCCACTGCCTTTACCTCAGGCATAAACAATTTATCTTTTTTTTATACCAATATTAAAGAATATAATAATTTGTTTCTCTCATGAACTGTAGAAGGAATATGAGGTAATATACCATACAAAGGAAGAATACCGTAATTTAGACCTTTAGTTCTGAATCAATGAGCTTAATTCTACAAGGTCTTATTCGGTATCAATCCATTTACTATAATAGAATTTCATGGGAAACAAATGAGGATAGCACTGGCCCTGTAATATTTGTGCAAATTTCAGCAAGATTAGTTCAGTAGTGCCTGGAATCTTATTAATTTTTAAGATCCAACTTCTTTTCTCTTGGAAAGAAAAATCACAGTGGGAATATTGCTTCTTGATATCTGAATTCTTCATTTATAGTTTTGGTCAAAGAAATTAAGATGCTAAAGAAAGATGTATCTTTTTCTCAGATCTTTCAGAGATTCAAAGGAAGTTACGCTTTTCTTACTGAATAGCATTAAGTCGTACCATTAAAAAATGTTAATTTGAAGAAGTTTGCATTTAAGGTTATGCTCCCTAACTAGTAACACATGCATAAAGGTACTGAGCCTTCTTCTTTGGTCATAATACAACTATTTTTAGCTAATAATATACAATTTCAGCTCTATAAGTCAATTTATTATTTGCTTTACTTATTTATAGGCCACCTCGTCTCCAGTCATGATCTGACACTTTAAAGTTTGCTTCTAAAAATGTTTCAGCCCTTATTAAAACGTGTTCAGTGGTAGCAGGACAAGTTAAGACTGTCCTCTTGATACAATCTTCATAATTTTAAAAAAATCTAACTGAAACAATAGTATGTATCATTTAAGTACAAACAGTTTTAGCCTAAAAAGAACTAAAATAATGTGACTTTTCTAGATCTCTGGAGGTAGCAGTTTTCAAATAATGTTTCTGAGGGTATATAGCATTTGACAACATTGCAAATTAAGACTTTGATTAACACAGGAGCACCTCTAGCATGGAAACACGATTTAGCTGTCTAAATCCTCAAAACTCATTTCTAGCCCTAGAGATTCTAAAGTTCTCTACAGTAAAAAGAACACTTCAATTTCTGTTATTGAGCACATGCAGAATTTATCATATGTTTTGTGTTTAAACCGACTTTTGAGCCCTTTTTCTGCCCCACATATCTTCAGTAGGCATGTTGCCTCTGTTCTTCCCTGACTTCTGAAAGGATGGCAGAGGAGGATGTTCCTGCTCAGAAAATTGTATCTCAATGTGGGAGCTCTGCTCTAAAGGTCTCTTTTTGATTGATTGAAAATAGGGAATGGGATCAAGATGTATCCTGTTATTTGAAAGTGGGATATTCTCTGTTGGGTTTTCTCCAGTCTCTTTTACTGGTCCCGCTGTAAGAAAGAGTAATTTATTTTTTTTCACTATTTCTGTCAACAAGCAGCACTGGGGTACAGAATCAAGTGCAAGCAATAAATTGCCTGTATTGGTTACATCTGTATTAACAAGAAGTGCAGGTCAGTAGCAGCAGATCAGTAAAATAAAAGAATTGGTGCTGAGGACACAATGATCATGCTGTTTGCAAGTACCATGTCCTTTGTCCTCATGTCTTGTTTCATGGCATGGATTCAAATTCTAGATTTGGTTTCAGGAAGCAGTCAATTACTTTTATGAAATGGATCAGCTTTTGGTGGAGCCACTTAAAGATTCTCTGTTACAGTGGAAAGGGCAAGCCAGAGAGGTTAGCACTCTTCTGGAAGCTGGGACACAGCTTCTGGAGTCTCCCACATCTTAGATAAGTTCTCAGAGTAGTAGTGGGTTTTGGTGAGACCACATTCCTCTGAGAAAGGGGTGGTCTGTTTTTGGTGGAAGTAAATACCTTCAAAGCAATGTTTTTGCCCAGTGTCCTCAGTGGAGATAAATTCTTCCCTTCAGCTCAGTAATGACTAGTTAGTGTTGCCAAAGGAAGCTACTCCCTCCCCGCTGGCTGCTGGGAATCTGGCTGCTTCCTGTGCTCAGGAATTAGACACCATCATGCTAAAATGAAGGTGTCTCCACCACTGTAGCTATAAGTGTGCAGAAATGATGAGGAAATACGCACTGAGTTATACACAAGGTGGGAAAATTGCCAGCAGTCTTTTATTTTTTAATTTTCTATTTTCATTAGCATTTTTATATGGTGTTATTAATATTCTATTAGTATTCTACACAGATTTCTTAGCTCTGAGAATATAAACCTCCAAAATTCCACCATTTTTTCTCTTCATTCTTATAATCTTAATTTCAAAATATTTATCACATTATTTAGATATTACCTTCTTTACTAAAACCGTGGCTGTATTTGAGCAGTTTCCCCACCTTCTTAATTGCTTAAAAACCTAAGTCCATAATAAAAAACAGTAAGAGCTTGAAAAGGGCCACTGAGATTCCCTTTAAATCTGAGGATTTAAAACATTTCTAGTCTTGTCTCTTCCTGTCTTTTATACATAACATCTACCTGGCCACGATTAAGAGACGGGACAAAGCTTGATGCAAGCAAGTGTCATTTTATTGTACACAGTCATTTCTTTATATATGCTTGTATCGACTGCGTGTTTTAAACAGATTGGTTATTTGAGCATACACTGTTCATGCGGCTGTATCTAATTGGTTAGTAATATACTGTTACGCTAGTAACTACATCTTATCTTGAAGATATATTCTTAGAGGCCTTTTACCTTAAAGATGCATTCCTAAGATGTTATGACAGGGTGTTTGGAGCTCACTTATCTCAATCTGTAACATTTGTCAAACTCCTGTTTCAGAGCTTTGTGTTTCTTTCCATTCCCTTTAGTTTCCCAAGGTTTACGGCCCACCAGTTCTAGCACATCCCTGCTAATCACTTGAGCAGTGTCAGAGTTTTTATTTTTCAGGCCTTTTCCCACACTACCTTACTTAGTTCAGTAGTATTTCACACTAACCTAAGATAATTTTAAGTTGTAGAGCTAAATTCCTAATTATGCTTGAGGCACATTAGGGTTTTAAATTCCTGACAATATCTTCATCATCAATTTTTGCTTAGAGTAGCAGCCCACAGTTTCTTCCAACATTTTATTCCTTAATTCCTTTAAACTATATAATAATGTTATTTAAAGGCTCTTTTCTACTTTTTTTCTGATAATGTATCATCAAAGATCTATTTTTTCCCCATAAGTACTTGCTGTTTTTTTCTTAGTATATTTTCATTTAGTAATTTTTTTATCTGGGCTGGACACAGCAACATAATTTTATCATTTTCATTCAACTCAGACCTATATGACTAGTCTAAAATTGCTTCTTTCCCATTCTGTTTTCCCTTTCTCCATGCTTCTACTGTTGTTTGATATTTTTAAAGTGCATTATTGAACAATACATGCAGAAAATGGAAATACTACATTAATATTTCCTTCTGAGATGAGCATGCTAGTCTTCAGAGGCTAAAATATTGTTGTAAGAAACATTTTTAAACCCACAGACTAATTTGTACTTTCTCCACACATGCTCAGGTTTTCTGCATATCTCAGTGTAGAAAAGGGTAGCAAATCAGTTTACACTCAAGCAGCCAAAAATCCTATGCAATACTGTGGTGAACCGACCAC
>VZZY01016144.1:0-21039 GCA_013400335.1 Eurystomus gularis
GCACTTGCACGTTGTTGGCTCACTGTTGACTTCTTGGTGCTGGTTATCTCTTCAAAGACTGCTGAGTACTGTCTTCAAAGCCAGAGATTTAGATGAGGGCAATAGAGCAGAGACAGCTTGAGATGGTTTTGCAAGATACACTCCAGAGCTGCAGGTGAATATTACCTGCCGTAGCATTGTCTTAATAGATAGAGGAGGTGTTGTGTGTTGTAGCCCTGTTAGGACACCAAAATAGTTATTGCTACTTTTTCCTAACAGAGCAAGAAATAAAGGATCTGTTGTCTTCAAGGCATTAGACAAGTCAGCGCATTTTGGTCAATTCTAATTTGCGTGGCTTCAGAATAGAAATTAAGGATAGGAAGTGTGATAGGGCGTGATGTAAAGATATAATCGTATCTCTCAAGTGCTTACTTGAAACTTCGGAAAGGTCAGTGAGTGCTGGAGAGTCTTTAATAAATAAATTCATAGTTTCCAGAATTGAATGGCCCATTCAGTTAACTTTTTTTCCTCCTGATAGAAACTTTGTGACTCTTACTGAACTTTTAAAACAGAACGAGTGTGCTACAGTGAGCATAAGACCCAGTCTTTGCTTTTTTGCAAGTATTTCTCCGTGTCCACAGATGCCTGCTTTTGCTTTCCGTTTCTGGTGGTCCTTGCTTTGATTCTTTGGCAGTGTTAGTGCCAAAAATTGACACGCAAGCTTTCAAAGTTCCAGCTGATAAAAGATAAGAAGAGTAGAAGCAATATTGCACGCATGTGAGTTGCTATCCAAGTAAATATTTGTGTAATTTTTATGTATCGCTTCTCATGTGGTGTCTTCTGGGTCTCTGTACTTCAGAGTGAACGGCTCCACAAAGAGCTCACAGGCTTTTGTCGTGCTGGGAGGCTTCAGCCACACCAACGTCTGCTGGAAAAGTAGCACAGCGAGCTGTAGGCAATCCAGGAGACTGCTGGAGCAGCTCTGCTGGGAGACCAGGCTGGGAGAGTTGGGCTTGTTCAGCCTGGAGAAGAGAAGGCTCCAGGGAGACCTTCTTGGGGCCTTTCAGGACTTCAAGGGGGCTACAGGAAAGATGGGAAGAGACTTTTGAGCAGGTCCTGTCATGACAGGACAAGGGGTGATGGATTTAAACTAAAAGGGGAGATTTAGACTAGAGAGAAGGAAGAAATTTTTGATGCCGAGGGTGATGGGACACTGGCCCAGGTTGCCCAGAGAGATGGTTGATGCCCCATCCCTGGCACCATTGCAGGTGAGGTTGGCTGGGGCTCTGAGCAACCTGCTCTGGTTGCAGATGGACTAGAAGACCATGAAAGGTCCCTTCCCACCCAAACCGTTCTGTGATTCTGACCTCTAAAACTACTGGCAGAAAGCAGGCTGTCAAAAATACGCTCTTCACTCAATGCATCAGGCGATAACGAAGCAGGACTGACTAACACGTTTCAGATAAATGCCAGTTTTTCTTGTGGAATAAAGGTGAGGACTTGGAGCCATCTCTGACATCTCCATCTCAAGTTGTAGCATCTGAGAACTACTAAAAACCAGCATGTTTGCCCCCTCTTTCTCAGCCATTTGCAGATACCATAAACTAGCTTGGGGGAAGTGCTACCCTCACCTGGCTGGAATGCTTTTGGTTCCCAGGTTACCACCAAGTGTGCATCTTTCAAGGGCATGTATGTGGAGCATTTGCTTCACTATGGTCCGTTCTGATAGTGCTAAAAAGCAGCATTTTTTTTCCACGTTAAAGTTGGATATTTTTTCCTTAAAGTTAGGAGTACAGCGATGTGCAAAATAACGAATATTCTGGTAGCAGTGCTGGTATCAGGGATGGCTAATTATAGGTTTTTCCATATTTTCTGGGTAGCTGAGTGTTGCTAGGACAGCTTTAAAGTAGCTGGAGCTCTCTAAATAATTCATGAAGTTGACTGCTGATATCACAGTTTTGAGAGAAGGTTGTAAGTAGCTGAGAAATAAACCCCCGGAATAAAAACTCCGGTTCACCTCCACTTTGCTGTCACGCAGAATTATTATAGAGCAGTGGCTGGAGCAGTGATAAAAAATGCACGCGTTAATTATAGAAGCACACTTAAATTGGAATGCTGATATGTGAGAGGTGCTGCTTTTTATTTTCTTTTTTTGAATTATGCTTTTTGTGCTTCCTGAAAGCCGGAGTTTTCAGTGTGAAGTGCAAAGTTTATACTGCTGTCCTCTGTAGCTGTCAATAATTTATTTCTACTGTTACTTGCAGTCAGCTGAATTTGTCTGGATTCGCTGGGTTTTGATCTGATTTATAACTACTTTGGTAGGCCTCTATAAAAATTGATCCTCCTTGCTTTCTCACTAGATATTGAACTGTGTCATTTCATTTCTCTGAAACCAGGTTTGGTTTTGTTTTCTTCCAGATACACTGATGTTATTGATGTTGTACAGGCTCTGCAGACTCATCCTGACCCAGATGTGAAGGCTGCTTTCATCATTGGAGCAGTGAATACTTGCGTAGAGCCGCTGAGTTGCTATATGGAACACAGGTATACTTGCAAATAGTTTTACTAGTTTGAAAGTAGATAGGTCAGTTTGAGATCGGTCTTATAATAATTGGAGATATATGATGGTTAAATGCCATTGAATGGTCTTAAATCTCATAAAACTGGTAGGTAACCCATCTTGGATGGTCTTTGAAGTGCTGCTTGGTTTGTAATGATCACGCTTGGTTTCCACTAGGTATGTAATTGTGTATAATATTTATAAAGGTTGAGGCTGTGGAGGAATAACCAAAGATTGTCATTGGCATACTGCTTAAATACGTATACTCTGGCAAAAGACCTTGTAAAATCTAGACAGTCAACTGTCCTGTCGTGTGTGTGCCTTTTAAATCATTCTTTTCCTTACAATCTTTTCAATGGTGGGCCTAAAAATTGAGACGTTTGGGTTATTGATTGTGTCCCTATTTCGGGATATTAAATGAAGACTTGACACATTTAAAATCCGGAACTTACGGGAAGCAGTCCCAAATTCTGTTGAAGAGAATGACAAAGCACGGAAGTAAAAACATTGCAAGAATTAAAATCTGATATCCTGGGTTACTGCAGAAGCAGGGTGGGGAGGAAACGGTAGCGAAGCCAAGTCGCTGACATTTTAAAACACTGTGGTCTGGTTGCTGTTTCTTAATATGTTGGAGTGCAGAGCACATACTTAAAGGCAGAACAGTTTTCATAGACCTGTCTAGAAAATTGTAACGCTTAAATTTAGCAATTGTGCCTTGCAGCCAGTTTGGTCAAAGCAAACGAAAGCAGTCGCATTTCTCAGAGCTCTTAGCATTGCAGTTGCCATTTTCAGAAGGTCTTAACGTTTATTGGCGATGAAACTCCGAGTGTCACAGCTTAGAGGTGAGCTGCCCAATCGTTCTGTAAAAGCACATTCCTTAAACTTCCTCGCTGGCTTTAAAACACTGCCCAAACATCTTGTGCTTTGTGCTACTCAATAAAGAGACACCATCTTACAGCTGCTTTTTTGTCTCTGTGACAAAGATCGTAAATAAAGACGACACAAAATATTGGTGAGTTGATGCTGGAGTGCTGTTTCAACTTGTTCTTGCCATAATTATAGGCAAGACAAGTTCCATTCCTAGGGGTTTATTTTAAATTGACTCATGTGTTACCGGTCATGGTAGGGTGTAGTATTTATAGCAGCAGAAGCCTGGAGTGCTTTGGCTAACATTGTTTGTCTCCTGAAGTGCCGCAGCAATTGAAGGAAGAGGCTTAGCCTGGGCTGTAGACTATTTGTGTCTCGCTTTGAAGTTCCTTCTGATAAGGACTTGCCGAGTAGCCACGTACTGCCAATGAGAAGACTTTCACTTGGAAGCTTTGGCGATTTCACTGTGCGGCTAGAGAAGAGTGATTTCAACGTCCATCAAGAAAATCAAAACCCTTCCCTGTCTCAAAGTTCGTTAGTGTTGAGATTTAGCTCTTTCATAAGCCTAGGGTGAAGCTCTTTCCCGTGTTATAATAAGCCAGGGCAGGAGAGAGGTAGTTGAAGGGCAACAGATAAACTATCTGTGCTCTGGAGCTTTTGTTAATCATCACTTGTCTGACACAACACCAGAAATCAGTACGACATGTACAGAAAGCATTATGTACATACGATCTTCCCATGAAGACTTCCCACCGTGTTTGGATGGCACAATTCTTTAGGGCAAGCTTAACATTCCTATTGTTTAAATAGGGATTAAAGTTAATATTGAAGCCTTTTCTGATTTCCTGGAATAGATTGTGTGGTGGGAATTAGCTCTTAAATCCATTCGGAATTGAAACCATCTACGAAACTAATTTTTGGGGAAGAACTCCTGAAAGACCTGACCTACAAGGGTTGTTCCAGTTACATAGATCAACAAAAGGCAGCATGAAAATGAGTTGGATAGTAAGACTCCAGCTGTCAGTGTCCAAATGTATGTAAATGCTTTACTTAATAATATCCATGCCTGATATACAAACTTCTGGCTTTTCTTTAGGCTTCTTTTTCCCAAGTTCTTGGACCAGTGCTCACAAGGTATGTGTCGCTTTTCTTGACTTTGAGCCATGCAGAACCAGTAGCTGAGGCATATGGCCAAATAAATACACTGTAAATGCATGTAGTCAAAGGATCATGATGAACTCTTGGAGGTAAGAACCATCTGTGCAGAACAGACAGTCTCCCTCTGCCTACATCATTAAACACCGTAGATGCCTGGGGAAGACAGAAGAATATGGAGCATGATGCGTTCTGGTTGTCCTCATCTGGAGAATGGGTTTCCTCAGCCCATGAGTTAAACTGCTTCCCTTGAACTGTTGTAGCTTGTGCTGTGCGGTTAATCTAGGAGCAAAATGGGTTGGATTTGAGTTCCATCCTATTCTGGGGAGGCGTGGGGAAAACGGAGCTCCTCTTTTTGCTATTTTAGAAAGGGGAAAACGAGCTGGTTACCTTGTTCCTCGTATCCCCCTCTTCATGCAGTGGGGAGGGTCCTTGCGGGTTTCATTTGACATTACAGCAGACAAAACAGCTCATGGCAAAAGAACTGTTTCTCACCTGTCTATTCAGTTCTGTATCCTGACTCGGAAATGCATCATCCTCCTTGTCAGGCTTAGAACTTAAAGCAGCAGTTGGTATAAATGGGATCCGATCCCCCCTGACCTACCATAAAAGAAGTTCTTTAAGTTGCAGGAGCAGAAGCAAATTCAGCTAGAGCACCTTCACAGTTCTTTTAACGCTTGTAAAGCTGATTTACAACGTTAAGGCCAGTACACGTGGTGTGTGTATACATCAGAACAGATCTCTCCAATCAAATCATCTTTATTTTAGGCAGACCATAAGCTCAGCCTGAAATTGGGTAGACCAATGAGAGTTGAGATTAGGCTGCTGTTGGATGGCAGTTACTGTGGCAGGACTTGCTGATCTTCCACTCGTGTCTTCCCAAATGAACGGCAGGACTGTGATTTCTGAGTTTGTGTGTAAATGGAGTTGTTGGAGTAGGATGCTGCCCTCTTCTTGTGGCAGTTTAGACTCCCCACAGCTCTGTTTGGCTGCCAGAATTATGCCCCCTCTTACTCATGTGTTGAGGGAGCCCAAAAGAGCCCAACAGAGCGAAATCCAAAAGAGCCCAACAGAGTGAAATCCAAAAGAGCCCAACAGAGCGAAATCCAAAAGAGCCCAACAAAATGAGGTTGTGAACAAGTTGGAAAGTATGTAGGTGCTATTATATAAATCAGTATTTTATTCTTATTTGGAGGAAAATGTTGATGCTACCAATAGGGGAACTGACCAATAAATAAGTAGCACTTTTATAGCCATGGGTGAATTGGAAGAGAGCGGGAGAATGTTACGAGTTAAGAATATAATGAAGTATCAATAATGGAAGCTTGCCTTTGGGTTTTATGACAGAATAATAAAAAATCAAATACTCCAAGCTATCTTTTCTATCGGTTGTCCAGAACTGATTGGGTGAGAATTTGTCATTGTTCAAGAGGGAGGTAGAAAATGCTTAGGACAAGCAGAACTAATTTTCCTGTGGGCAAAACACTGAAAGAAGGAAAAATACTGGAGGTTCGAAGAATGTTCTTCTGGCAGCGAATTATTTTGGCATGTTGCAAGGTTTTGTCATCTAGTTTTCAGATACGAAATGTGACATGAGGTGGCCTAGAGGTCTACTCCTGTAAAGCAAATTGTTTCACATGAATAGGGGCAATTTTTGTGTAAAAAGTTTTCAGAGGAAAAGTATGCTTTGAACGGAGATGTGGTGCACTCTTTAACTTCCCAGACAGTCACAGAATTGTATCGTGCACGTAGTATTTCTGTATAATCGAGAATTCATTTCTGGTGCAATAACAGCAACGTTTAGAGTCGTAGAATAGAATAATAGAATTGTTTTGGTTGGAAGACACCTTCAAGATCATAAAGTCCAACTGTTAACCCAGCACTGCCAAGTTCACCACCAAATCACGTCCTTCAGCACCACATCTCCATGGCTTTGAAACCCCTCCAGGGATGGGGACTCCACCACTGTTCTGGGCAGCCTGGGCCAGGCTTTGACAACTCTTTTGCAGGAGATGTTTTTCCTCCTGTCCAACCTCAACCCCCCCTGGTGCAACTTGAGGCCGTTTCCTCTTGTCCTATCACTTGTTCCTTGGGAGAACAGACCAACCCCACCTGTCTCCAGCCTCCTTTCAGGGAGCTGTTGAGAGCCCGAAGGTCTCCCCTGAGCCTTCTTTTCTCCAGGCTCAACACCCCCAGGTCCCTCAGCAGCTCCTCACCACACTTGTGCTCTAGACCCTGTGAAACGTTCACTTTGAGCGATACTTGTCCTACTTTTTATTGTCGTGCACCCCAATATTTCTGTTTGTGTTACTGTAGCATCAGTGGGCCATGACAGTGTCTTACCAGGCATCGTACAAATCTGAAAACACAAACTTGGAATGCAAGTATAGAAAGAGAAGTTGGGTACAGGCAAGTAGGAGTTAATTGGCCTTTTGGGGACTTACCTCGTCCACATCACTGTCTCCCAAATGTTGGCAGTGGGTAGGGTTAGCCTTCTGCTGCTGCTTTCCAGGGTCTCTTCTGCTGGGTGGCTTTCTCTCTAGTGAAGACTACCGATGCCTGTTAGCAACATTACATCATTTTCTACGAGTGACACTTTCTGTTTGGAAAGCCACAAGGCTGCAGAAACGGGTGAGGATCAGGGAGAACTAATAAATCCTTGAGCAGAGTCATCAGCGTGAGCAGTTTTCCTTCATCTCTCCCTTGCATACTTGTTCCAACTTTTCAAAAGAATCTTGCCACCATCTGCGCGCTGTAATTTCCTTTTGCCTCACTCCTTCCAAACACGCCTTTTAAAAACCTTTTCCCTGCACGGGAGCTGTGAGATGACACCTTTCAAGTCTAAGAGCACATGGGCATCTCTTGTGTTGTGTATGAAGCTGTTCTACCGATTAAGACCATTGTTAAATATGCCCATTGTATGTTTGGGAGCAAAGAGGATCCATTATTTTCATAAAGAATACATATTTTTAATCTATTCCTCCTGTTTCTTTACTGCTTCTACTGAACGTGCTATTCCCCAGGCTGCAAAGACTTTTTTTTTTTTATACTACTTTAAATAAGGAATTAAAACTGGGTGGTCTTCAAAATGCAGTAGAAACGGAGACGACAATGACAATTTAAATAGAAATGACAGAATTATGTGTTCCTAAAGCTCTGTAGGCATCTTCCCATTCTCAGAAAGCTGTTTTTCTGCATCCCACTACCTGCCTGTCAGTTCAGCATCGTGGACTCTCGCCTGCTAAGCCAGGGCACGTTTGGGTGGGATGCTGGCACCTACAAGAGTTACACCTAGGTGTGGGCAGAGCCAAAGCTTGCAGGTTCCCCAGGTTCTGAGCAGGCTTCCAAGGCTGCGTGGGACTTCCCAAGCAGGACTGACAGCTAGTGCCCGAAAGCTGTTCCCCTTAGACAAGCAGAGATTGATGGAGACAGAGCATGGGTGAAGAGCATGAGGCTTCTCATTTGCGAGATATTTTTATTCCTTGAATCTGCTTGATTTTTAAGCTTTGCCAGCTTAGTCCTTGACAATTACCTGTCCTCTCCAAGGCGTAGTGCTTCCAACTACTGTATGCTTCGCAGCTTTTTATGTTTTACAGCCTTTTTATTGTTTCACAGAAAGTATAACTATGGTTTTAATTAAACTCGACTTTTAATTTCATACCAAGTTTGCAGATAATAAGCAAAAAAAAAATCTACTGTGCGCCGATGAGTCACAATGTGCTCGTTGTTGATTAGCTTATTCATACTTTTCATCTTAATTGCATGATCTGCATAATAACATCAAGCGTGCGTGTGACTTAAATATCTCGGCGTGCTTGAGGTTCTCCCCTCCCCACCTCATCTCTCTCAAGAGCAACCGTGTGTTGGAGGAAGCGTAGATGTTTCTGAAATTGGAGGGGAAACTTCTGTGGAGGATTTAACAACACAAAAAAGGAATATTAATGATGGCAATTTGCTTGTGCTGTTATTAAAATTCTAGCTCGAAAGGGTCAGTGGTGGAATTAAGGGACGGGGAGCGTATGGTATGATGGAAGTGCCCAAGAAGCATTTGATATAGAAATGTCTGTGTAAAGAAGCCTCTGCAAGGATTAGTGGACTTCAGTATCTTCTGTCAAGATGAGGAGTATCCGTAGGCAGCGGTCATGATGGTGTGAGCTTCGTTACATGTTCTGCGTAATAGTGGTGAGCTGGGAGCAGGGGAAATGCATCTTGGTGCAATTGCTCGTGGATATTGAGAGATTCCTCTCTGAAACTGCTTAAACTCTACTTGGAGTTCTAAGTGTCTGAAATGGGCTGAACACCTTGAGCAAAGGAACAGCTTTACTTACCCATTCTGGACCATACTGACCTCCTAAGGAGTCCCAAAGGGTTGGCACTGCAATGTCTTTGAGGAACTAGGCTGAAATTCATCCTGATGTAACATCTCCTTGATATAATTGGAAAAAAAGAGGCTCTATAACACTGAAATAAGTCGGATGATAAGTGCAATATGTCATCTCGCATTTTTTTTATCTTTAATGAGATCCAGTGCCCATGGCTTGACAGCTGTGATTGTTGGGATGTTCTTTCTGATTGCCTTCAGAGACGTCTGCAGTAGCAGCAGTTGGTTCTCATTTAATGTGAAATTTGTCTTACACCTGGCAAGGCAGCAGGTATCACAGGAAGTCTGTGTTGCCATCTGCAAATCTTGGGAAGTTTTTGCTGAAGTTTCTTCAATGAAACTGGTGGCACTAGGCACAAGGTGCAGGGATGCTGTTAAGTCTGAAAAAAGAAGTGCTGTTCTGGTGACACAACTGAGTCTCCTGGGGAACTGGGGGCTCAGGAGAAATAATTATCATATTGTGGTGGGGGTTGGAAGGGACCTCTGGAGATCATCTCATCCAACGCCCCTGCTCCAGCAGGTCACCCCGAGCAGGGTGCCCAGGATCACATCCAGGTGGATTTGGAATCTCTCCAGAGGAGGAGACTCCACAACCTCTCTGGGCAGCCTGGGTCAGGCTCCAACACCCTCACAGCAAAGACGTTTCTCCTCCTGTTCAAGTGGAACCTCCTGGGTTCCAGTTGGTGCCCGTTGCCCCTTGTCCTGTCCCTGGGCACCACTGACAAGAGTCTGGCCCCATCCTCTTGCCCCCCATGGGCCCTTGAGCTCTTGATCAACATTGATCAGATCCCCTCTCAGTCTTCTCTTCTCCAGCTCAGCAACCCCAGGGCTCTCATCAGAGAGATGCTCCAGTCCCTTCCTCATCCTCATAACATGTTTTTTTCTCTGTTATCTTTTTTGATGTCTTGTGGGCTCAGACCTGCGGTCTGAATACCACTTTGGGATCTTTCTTTAAAAACCTTCTTTCTTTAGAAACCTCAACTAAACCTTTCTCTTGTTTTTGGAAGTAGCAACCGTCAGAATCCAAAACACTGATTTTTAGCTCTTCAGCCTCTTTCTACGCATTGAATTTGCCAAGAGGCTTTAAACATTAGTATTATTAAACTAGTTCTTCTCAAATTGTTTCTCATATGAATCTGTTCTTGTAATTAATCGATTCTTTTGGTTAACTGAGACTAAATTCCTTCTGTTATATGGCCTAATTGAAAAAAAAATTGAACATGAGCCTACCAGTACAGCACCAGTTACTGAAGATGACTCCACTACTGAGTTTTGCTCTGCCAAAACACAGCTATACCAGGCCGAGATGCTTTTCTTTCAATTTTTTTGTTGGCAAGATTGTTTTCACTGAATCACCAGAACTCATGGATTACAACATCCTGCCTCTTTCACTTTCCCCTCAAGTGGTCCTTTTGACTACAAAGGGTTGTCTCCTTCAGGAGGTCTGCGGGTTGTGACAGGACGAGCTTCTGAGGTGGCTGCTCTCTAAATGAAGTTGCAAAATAAAGAGTTAACGATAATTCTGTGTTTAGTTATTCCACGGTGTTCATGTGTGAAGTTAGATGGGCTTCCAGGTTTTTGTTGGGCAGGCAAGAGATGTTGGGAGATGTCCTTTGTTGGGGTTTTGTTTTTTTTTGGGGGGGTTTTGGTTTCCTTAGTAATGTCAATGTAGTGATAGGAAGGAAAATAAGAGAAGAACAGCTGTTGTATTACTTAATTGTTTATTAGTCACTGTTGCATACCTGTAAACGATCTTCTGATTTCTTCACACAGGACTGGTGAGTAACGTGGTTTTCACAAGCCATGCTACAGAGCAGAAGCATCCCCTCCTCACACAACTGCAGAGCCTCATCCGAGCAGCAAATCCTGCCGTTGCTTTCATCCTGGCAGAAAATGGAGTTGTAACGAGGTAACGTTAATCACCCTCCACTATTTGTTACACGCGCTTAGAAACTTCTAATGTCCTGTTTGACTCTGGTCACTTAGACAAAGGAGATGCGGGTTTTTCTTAATCACAAAAGGCATCTTCCCTTTACATTTATGGCCTTATGAATATAGGGACTGTGAAATGCATGGCTTTGTTTGCAGAGGGTGACTTGTGTTGCTCTTACTGCCATGCTAAGAGAAGAGTACTCTTAATTTTACTGTGACTAACACATTCTGGTTTATGTAAGTAGCGTACAGATAGTGGTCATTTTATTGAACTCATAAAATGAAAAATCTTCATCTTTATCTCTTTATAGGAATGAGGATATTGAATTAATTCTCTTAGAAAGCAGCTTTTCAAACCCGCAGATGATGAGAGCTCGATATTTAATGTATCCTGGCTGGCAAGTATCTAGACTGCGAAATATTAGAACTCTTTTTCTAATTAACTTGAAGATTAAAAATTCTCGCTAACTTAATTTCTACTTTTTTTTTCAAGACTACTCATTTGAAACAGGCCATAGCTTTGTAAATCATTTTTAAAAGCGAGCTGATGAGTATTCTTAGGAGATACACGATCACTGCCCTTTTATGGGGAAAAAGATCCTTTCTGGACACCATTTAAATCAATGGCACGATTGCTGTTGCTTTTCAGAAGAATAGAAAAGAAGCCTCTGGGAATAAGCTGGGAAGGATTGGGATGGGTGAGGTCAATAATGACTGGAGTAATTTCATTCTGACAGCTGTTCAGCCTTACTGGAATGAACTTGCTCTGTCAGCCTCGCTATTAGCAGAACTATTATTCATAAAACCCCGCAGCCTTATTGACAGTCTTGGCAGAGGCCAAGGGCACAGTAATGCGTGGTACCAAGCTCTCCATTTAATGCTGAGCGCTGTTTTTCATGGTTCAGGGTTCTTTACACATCTTGTTGCAGTTATCTGCGCTGCACCTATTTGGCAGAAACTATAAAGCCATTGTAACTCCTGCCCAGCTGTCTCCTGCCTAGGTTTATAGTGATGGAAGCACGATTTATTTACCGTACCTTGCCAGTCCTCTATGCTCATGTATCTCTTTATTTGTAATTCTTACTCTAAATTGGATGCAAATAAGGCTCCTAAAGGAAACTGGCACAAGGGCTGGGATGTCAGAGCTGCTTGTGGGTTGCATGGAACCCAAAGGGAGAGAGAGAGAGAGAAAGCAGGAAAAGAAAGTATTTGAAAGTTTCAGACAACTGTTAATCTATTTGATGAGAGTATGTAGGAATAGCATGTAGATAGTATGAAAAATATTGCGGCAGGAATAGCGTCATAGGATCATAGAATGGTTTGGGTTGGAAGGGACCTTAAAGATCGTCTCATTCCAACCCCCCTGCCATGGGCAGGGACACCTCCCACTAGACCAGGTTGCTCAGAGCCCCATCCAACCTGGCCTTGAACACCTCCAGTGTTGGGGCATCCACAACACCCCTGGGCAACCTGTGCTAGTGTCTCACCACCTTCATAGTGAAAAACTTCTTCCTAATTTCCAATCTAAATCTCCCCTCCTCCAGTTTGAAGCCATTGCCCCTCATCCTATCACTACAAGCCCTTGTAAGAAGTCCCTCCCCAGCTCTCTTGTAGGCCCTCTTTAGATACTGGGAGTCTGCAAGAAGATCTCCTCAGAGCCTTCTCTTCTCCAAGCTGGAAAACCCCAACTCTCTCAGGCTGTCCTCATAGCAGAGGGATTCTAGACCTCACATCATCTTCATGGCCTTCCTCAAAAGGAGTCCTGAGCTCTTTGAACAACCTAATACTGCTAATGTCACACTTGCATCAATGTCTTTAAATACTGAGCTTTCTTCTCTTCTTCCTATAAGCAAGGCTTACGTGTGGTGACATAATTGCTGTTGATTTTAGGAAGTTTGTGAGTTGAAAAGCACAAGCACGTGTGTTTTCTCCGTGTTGAAGGTGTGTGTTTTTGTCTTAAGGTACGAAGGCAAATACAGAGCTGGGTCTGTCTTCCCTCCGATGGTTCAGATCTGTGTGTGGTTTAATCGTCCTCTGGAAAAAACACGATTTGTGACCAAATGTAAAGGTACAAGTGAACTTTGACTGACTTGATTTAAATCCAGGTTTGAAATCGTGAGGAACAGAGGGGAAGGCAGGCACTGGCATAGCACAGTTATTTAATTACTGCTGAAGTAAACTTTTAATTGAAAATTCAGCTTTTCTTCCTTAAAGTACATTAAATTATCTTCTTTAGTGTCCTCTCTGGAAAATTGACCTGTAATTTTGTTCAGATGAAAATCTAATTTAATTTTTGGTTTCTAGAGACCGAGACACTTGTCTTCGTACGTTTGCTTTTTATTTTATCTTTCATTTTATTTAGTAGTGTTGAAATACAGTTTGTAAGTGACCACCAGCTTCTACTTTTTATGCCAAATAATTCATCGTAGTTACTAGAAAATAGGCTCAACGCTGTGTTAGGCTACTAGAGTAGATATATAATCATGCCTCTCCTTCTTTCCGTAGCAAAACAGTGTTAAGGAGCACCATTTTACTTTCCACACACACTGTAAGCGTTCATTATGCCAAACACATGTTCGTTCCCACCTACCCCATAGCAAAGAGATGAGAACATAGAGAAATGTTATGTAGTGGGGCTCCGGGGAACTCGGCAGTGGTTTCCCCCGAAGCACTAGGATGTGGATTAGAGACCTGTAGCATAGGTCTGACCAGAAGCTACATCAAGGAGAAGAAAAATAAGTGAGATAATCTATTTGTCTTCTGTTTCAAACAGCGATTAAGTCACTGCTCAAGCCAAGTCCTTTTTCTGGAAACATTTATCACATCATGGGCAAAGTTAAATTTTCAGGTAAGGGCACATTGCTACTTAGAGAAACATAAAATTGTTGTGGTTGGAAGAGACCCTTAAGATCTATCAAGGCCAACCTTTAATCCAGCACTGCCAGGCCACCACTAAACCACATCTCCATGGCTTTGAAAAACTCCTCCAGGGATGGAGAATCCGTCACTGCCCTGGGCAGCCTGGGACAGCCCTTCACAGCCCTTTCGGGGAAGAAATTGTTCTTCATGTCCAACCTAAACCTCCCCTGGTGCAACTTGAGGCCATTTCCTCTTGGTCCTATCACTTCTTCCTTGGGAGAAAAGACCAACCTCCACCTTGCCCCAACCTCCTTTCAGTAGTTACATGTTGTCTTGTGATTGCGCTGCATGTATACGTGTTTGAAAACTTTTGAATGGACTGTATTCTGTCTACACCAACACGCTGATGGTAGATGAGCAGTTCTCCGGACATTTCTCTCTCCTGTCTTCTTGTCAGATTCCGATAAAGTGATCGAAGTCTGTCACAACACACCGTCTAATTCCCTAAGCCTTGTGCCTGTTCAGGAGGGGCCAACTCCTCCTGATTCACGAAGCGATGCCAGAGATTGCAGCAGCCAACAGGAGTGTTTCCTCGTGTTCATTGGCTGCTCTCTGAAGGAAGAGGATATAAAAGACTGGCTCAGGGAAACCGCGAAACAGGTTCGTGGGCAGGTTTACTTCTGTTCAGCGTGCTCTGTTTGGCATTTCTTAACAACCAAAGGGGAATCCGAGTGTCTTGGCGAAACATTTCGCTGTTTAATCTGCTTTCTCTTCTCCCAAGGTATCAGCGTTCCAGGGTGTAAGTGTATTTCAGACAGAGGAGTAACAGTTTGCAAATGCGTATCGTAATTGGTGTATTGTTTTAGTATCTGCTCCAGCTTATTCGTGAACGGCTCTTGAGCAAATGGAGCGTGTCCAGAATAAACATGAGATGATTTAGCTGAGATGTGATTGCCAAAAGCTAAAGTGTAGTATGAAATAAATCTTCTTGAAGTACCTGCATGCTGCAAGGCTGAAAACTTGTTTTGATTCCCTAAATTAAACCTCCTTGGAAGTAATCCACTGAAACGGAACGTGTAGTGGTTTTTCATTTTTTTTTTGTCTTGCTTAATTTGTCGAGTGTGCAGCTAGGTAGGACTTCATGTACTTCTGCGTGGCTAACGTAGCTGTGCGTTAGAACTTGGAGCAGGGAACAGGGAATCTGCACATCGTAAGAAGCCTTGAAGGCACATTTTGTAGTTGTGGTGTCTTAGACTTCACACAGTGACCAGCACGCCCTGACCAGGAGTGCAGGACAAGATGGTTCCCCGCTCCATAACTAAGCAGTAGCCGCAGGTATGACTTTTGCCAGGCTGCACATCGAGGTCTTAGGAAGTGAGTCTTGAGGCTTAGTTCAGAAATATGCTTGGATGGAACCTGTTCAGCCGTACAAATTGCATATTTGAGTGCTCTCGTTGGAACCTGAGCTTATAGTTACAATGGTGCAGTTTTGCGAAGCCCGTTTTAGAATCATAGAATTGTTTTGGTTGGAAGAGACCTTCAAGATTGAGTCCAACTGTTAACCCAGCACTGCCAGGGCACCGCTAAACCATGGCCCTCAGCACCACATCTCCACAGCTTTGAAACCCCTCCAAGGACAGGGACTCCACCACTGCCCTTTCGCAGAAGACACTGTTCCTCATGTGCAACGTAAACCTTCCCTGGAGTAACTTGAGGCTGTTTCCTCTTGTCCTGTCGCTTGTTACTTGGGAAAAGGGACCAAGCCCCGCTTCACTACAGCGTCCTTTCAGGGAGTTGTTGAGAGCGAGAAGGTCTCCTCTGAGCCTCCTTTTCTCCAGGCTCAACAACCCCAGGTCCCTCAGCCACTTCACACAAGACTTGTGCTCTAGGCTCCATGTTCTGGAACACTTGTTCGTTAAAAATACTCATGGTTACTTCTTTATGGCTTCGGATTTGCCTAATATCCCTAAAAAGTTGTGTAGGAAAGGAAAACAGTTTCTTGCAGACCATTGTTGGAACTGTTTGGAAGGACCTTCAGGTTTTCACCTCTCTTCTAGCAGGTTGGGTTACTGCAGGGAAGGATGCATTTTCTGTGGAGGTATCTCAAGCTCTGTAGATATCCCGTGGGTAATACTCGGAAACAAACGCTTCTGATGTACAACAGCCCTGTATGGAACACTATTTTAATTTTATGAAAACTTGGAACTTAAATGCTCTCTCAGGTGTGAAGCGCTTCCTCTTTGAGCAGTCCAGGACTACAAATAGTCTTTGTGCAGTCTCACTAGTCACGGCTAATTTAGAGTTTTGGAGAGCTCTGAGAGGCCCTGCTTGCTGTGTGGAGGAAATCAATTCTTAAACTTGTCAGACTAAAAGCTTGATTGTTGTTCTGTTCTTGTGCCAGTTTTCTTCACTTGTTCTTTGCAGTAAAGCTATGTTTAAATTGTTTAAAATACTTTTAGAATTTGTTGTTCTTTCAGTCTGGTTCGTTTTGGTTTTGTTTTTTTTAACGTAACTAAACTTCAGTATCACATTGTCGCTCAATAGATAGCTAACTGGGGTCTGCTTCTTCATACAGAAACCTCAGAGGAAAGCCCTGAAAACCAGAGGAATGCTGACCCTTCAGGAAATAAAAAACATTCATGTAAGTAGAAGAAATTAATAGCAAGCCCTTCTGGCCGATTTTCTTAAATATCCATTTGTATGACACAGCACCTCCCATACCTGCCGTAACAAGTGTGCTGAGAGATCAATCTTGGTGTTATCTCACCTGAAAAGTACAGGAGGTGTAAGGTGTTGGACAAGCATGTGCTCTTGGTTAGTGTAATGGTCTTCCCATGTCTTTTCTCCCTGTTCCATGCTGTGCAGGTTGTCACTTGCTCATTAGGATCCCAAATGCCTAATCGTGCCCTCAGCAACCGCCTTTGAGTTGTCAGTGCTGTCTCTAGAGCTGGGCTCCTAAGAGTTTGGCATGGCAATGACTAGTGTCACGGTGCCTAACTCCCCTGGTCCTTCTGGATGTCATTTGTCCCACTGTGCTCCTTTATAGCCAGAGGCCACACCTTCCTCCCTGGCTGTTAAGTTCAGCAAAGGATTTTTATAATCTGTTTCTCACAAATTTTTTTTTTAAAAATTTTTGACTCTGAGGGTGGTGAGCCCCTGTCCCAGGTTGCCCAGAGGATTGGTCAATGCCCATCCCTGGAACCATTGCAGGTGAGGTTGGCCGGGGCTCTGAGCAACCTGCTCTAGTTGCAGATGTCCCTGCTCAGTGCAGGTGGTGGGACTAGATGACCTTGAAAGATCTTTTCCAACCCAAACCATTCTATGACTCTATTTGTTTGCTAGGACTATCTCTACGCAGTTTTGAGATGGAAATGTTTAATATACCGTATTTTCTTTCTTAACATAGGTGAAACGCCACTTGGATCCACTTCCAGCTGGTTATTTTTACAACGGGACTCAATTTGTGAATTTTTTTGGTGACAAAATGGATTACCATCCGTGTATCCTTTAAAACAGAGAGGGGTTTGGTGGAGGTTTCAGGTAGGCAATGAACTATGCAAATCTGAAATGTAGACTGTCAAAGCGACTGTCCTTGCTGGCCTGGTCAGTTTGCAGAACATGAACTACAGCAGATGTAGGGTCCTCTAGATTTCTTTCCAGAAGTTATTTTTACTTTTAAATTTAAACCTGATCATATTTTTGTCTTTGGCAAGAAATGCCAGTGTAATAGTAATGTTCCAGTGTACTCCTGTTCTTCTGAGACCTTCTCATTCTCTGCAACTCCCTGAAAGGAGCTTGGAGCCAGGTGGGGTCGGGCTCTTCTCCCAAGTAAGAAATGATAGGACAAGAGGAAATGGCCTCAAGTTGTGCCGGGGGAGGTTTAGGTTGGGGATGAAGAAAATTGTCTTCCCCAAAAGGGCTGTGAAGGGCTGTCTGAGGCTGGGCAGGGCAGTGGTGGAGTCCCCATCCCTGGAGGGGTCTCAAAGCTGTTGAGATGTGGTGCTGAGGGCCATGGGTTAGTGGTGACGTGGCAGTGCTGGGTTAATGGCTCGACTCGATGATCTTAAGGGTCTCTTCCAACCACAACAATTCTACGATTCTTTCTTGTGTTTATAACAGTCTATTTTTTTTGTCTTCGTTTTTATTACCGAAATTTCAAATTTGGCTTTATTTTCCCGGTTGACTTTTCACTGTGACTTCGAGAAACTTTACAGAAATCCAAGTGGGTTCTGTAATTCTCTTCTGGAATAAGAACATTTATTTTTTATGCCTTATGGGACAACTGTTAACATTCTAAACCGGCAGACTTCTGTCTGCACGAAAAACTCCCAGGTACTTGGCAGAAAATAGCCAAACAGCCAACTTGGACCTCGATGTTCACTGGACCTTTACTCCACCACCATCTTGGTGTTTGGCAATAAGAGATACAGACGCACCAGCTGCTGGATGACTGGAATATTGGGCAGAGTGGATTATTTTTTTTCCAGACGTCCACTTAACCACAATACCTGGAGTATTCCTGCCCTTATATTTTTCCTCTTGATTGGGAAATGTCTGCTGGGCACCTCCTTTCTTGCCCGGTGATACAGAGTAGTTGTGGTTCGGTCTGACTGCTTGACTCCCAGAAGGTAATATATCGATCTTCTGCTTTCAGTAAGTGTCCCTGAACTGGCACATCCTTCAAACCTCTATGTTCTTTCATAATGAATGCTATTTGCACAAAGCTTTTTCCTTAGTTTCATTAAAATCAGTAATGGACCAATTCATGAACGATTACCTGGAGGAAGCCAACAGGGAGATAGAGAAGTACAACAGAGAACTAGAAGAACAAGAGTATCATGATCTCTTTGAGCAGAAGACCTAAGCACGTGCGTTCTGTGTATTTCTGAACTACCTACTGTCAGTAACCAAAAATGCTGTTGTCCTTGCTGGTTAACTAGAAAATTAAGTGAAATGTCGGTTTTCAGCACTCCTTTTAAAACTAAGAGGTCATTCCTGTAAGGTTGGCATTTTAATATGGTAACTGCTTAGCTGTTTGTTCTGTCAGGTTTGCTTCCACTTCACCTTAATTCCAGACTGTAAAAAGCATCACCTGGAATCTCTGGCTAGTAGTGGAAACTTATTTAAAAAGAAGAAGAAAAAAGAAGAAAAGAAGCAAAAACTCTATTTCCTAGAAGGTCAGAATGTAACCATGGAATTGGTTCATCGTGCAGATGATCAAACCACTTCAATCTCTGGGTGTCCCTTGAAACTTGTTGCTCAGGAGCATTGATGAGCAGTGGTGTACTGCAGCGTGTGGGACCGGGGGGTGTTCCCAAAGCGAGAAATGGGGGAACATTTAAAAAACTTGGAAAAGTACCTGATCCCACAGCTGTCAGGGTGTTCCCGAAGCGAGAAATGGGGGAACGCTTCAGAAACATGAAGAGTACCTGATCCTGCTGCTGTTGGGGTGTTCCCAAAGCGAGAAATTGGGGAGCAATTTAAAAACTCGAAGAGTACCTGATCCCACAGCTGTCAGGATGTTCCCAAAGCGAGAAATTGGGGAGCAGTTAAACTCTGAAGGGTACCTGATCCTGCTGCTGTTGGGATGTTCCCAAAGCGAGAAATTGGGGAGCAATTAAAAAACTCGAAGAGTATCTGATCCCACAGCTGTCAGGATGTTCCCAAAGCGAGAAATGGGGGGAACAATTAAAAAATTTGGAAGGGTACCTAATCCGGCAGCTCTTAAGGTTGTTCCCAAAGCGAGAAATTGGGGAACAATTCAAAAAAACTCTTCAGAATACCTAATTCTACTGCTGTCAGGGTGTTCCCAAAGCGAGAAATGGGGGGACACTCCGACGTTGCATTCTTCTGAGGGGACAGTGTCTCTCGTACCATCTGCACAGTTTGAATCTGCCGTTGAAATTTTGACTTTTCTAAAAATGTTTCTACATTTCAGGGTGAAATGAGATCAGCGGAGATTCTCTTGCTTTCTTCTCAGAGTTGTTACTGGTGTTCTAGAAAATATACGACGAGAATAGCGGTAATCTGCAACTTGCTGTTGCTTAGATTATCTCTGAGGGGTTCTCACTTCAGTCCTAAAGATGAAGGAAAGCAAGGGAACAAGGGGGGGATTCCTGAGCTAAAGAATTCCTTTTCATGAAAACGACTTCTTTCCAAAGGTAAAAAATATCAAAAGATACACTTGAAATGATGAAAGAACTTGTTTGTGAAACTTCCAGAAGATTTTGCACGCCGCAACATTTTGCTGAACCTATACCCCAGGTTTTAAGTACTTGCAATAAAAACCTTTCTAGTTACTAAATGATGCCATAATAGAAATTTTGGCAACTTGTCCTTTAACTTAATTTAGTACGATTTTAAGTGAGACTTTTGTAGATTGCTGCCTGAAGGATTATCAGGTACCCTAGCAGCTACTTAAAGATAATTATTGAAGCTTATTTGAATAAGCAGATTATTGGAGCGTGCTGCGTGTTCAGAATTTTGTCAGGTGAAAACAGTCCGGGAGGAATTTTTTATTTTCATATTCCTTCGCCTTAGGAATAGCCCAGTCTTTTAATCCAACTGCGGCTTTTCTCTTTGGTCAGAGGGATGTAACGCAGTAAGAAATGGAATAAATAATTCCTTCCAATACACTTTAAATACCTAAAACGTGTCCACGCAGCCTCTTTCAGTGGCAGGAAAATGAGATTTAACTCCTGCCCTCAAACCTAAGGCTAGATACGGTTTTATGCCTTGCTCAAGAAATCCGGTTTTTTACCTTTGGAATATGAAATGGCAGAAATTTCAATAAGCCTCTCAAAAGCTGAAGCACCTTTTAGGTAGACGTTCAGCACACGTTGCTACTAGCTGGCTCGGTGCCTGCGCTGCGGTGGTGACGCAGCGCAGAGGTGGAATTCCAGGTGCTGCAGGTCGGGATATAGATGTTAATAAGGTTTCGTTTCTAGCTTTCCTACTAGATTTTAAATGTCTGAATTTAAGGAAATTTTTTTTTTTTCATTTTTTGCACACCACGAGACTTTATAAACTCCTTGTATCCTGTTAAAGTCCAGTAAAAGCCAGCGGTTAGTTAGTGTTTCTAGGCTTTCTGGGGTGACCCGTGTTACAGGTATAGAGCGTCATGATAAGGCTCGTGAGTTTATCTATGCATGGCTATACTTTAGTCTTAATATCCTGTAGTGCCTGGTAGAGTAAACGTAGCTAGCAGCGGGTCTGCGGGGGGGCTAGCGGGTGTTTACACACTAAGTACAGTTGGTCGCTTAAAACTCTTTACCACACCAGGATTTCTGAAGAGTACAAACTCCTG
>VZZY01016144.1:21053-160578 GCA_013400335.1 Eurystomus gularis
AAAAAAAAAAAAAAAAAAAAAAGGGGGGGGGGGGGGGGGGTATTGGAAAATTCTACAGAAATCAGAAGTTCTTCGCCAACTAACATAGTGTTAAACCCGGCGTGCTCCTTTCCGGGACGAGTTCTCTGATGTGCAAAGCCATATTTCTGGAGAAGCGATCCCGGCGGTCGGGGCAGCGGGCGCGGCGTCGGCGCCTCGCCTCAACCCGGCCAAGATCGGAGTAGGTTTAAGTGCAATTGATCGAGCGGTAGACGAAGATGCTGTAGCTTATTTTGCTCCGCTGAACTCTTTTTTTTTTTTAAGAACTCTGGTTTGCGCAGCTCACGAAGAGAAGCGGCCGTGGCGAGTCGTAGGGGCAGGGGAGAAGCCCTGTGAAGTCGGTGTTTAAAAAAGGGCGCAAATTGAGCGGTTCCTTAAAAATTAGAGGCAGGAGAGCTCAGAACAAAAGCCTAGGATCCTTACATACTGTACTGCATGCTGTCTGCTCCTAGCTGTGTGTCACGAAGACCTTTCACCATACTGGTACTCTTTCGATGAATATATTTTGGTATTGAAGCAAATTGATTACCTCAATTATTAGTTGTTTTTTTTTTTCCGTAATTTTTAACTGTGACTTTCAAACAGGAACAAAATTACCGAAATAGTGAAACTGTGACGATGGTATCCTTTAAAAAAAAAAATAGTAGTGCCTTGCAGATGACGCCATTTATTCATATTATTATTCATAAATGGCTGTCGGGGGGTCGTAGTGCTTGCACCCGTTTCTTTTTTTTTTTAAAGGAAAAACGGTTTTGGTGAAAGGACTTTAAAATGAGCCTAGTGAAGAATATTAGCACAAATGGTTAAACTGTTTAAAAGAAAACTCTTTGAGGACTAAAATGTGTAAATGCCTGATGCTGCTGATCGTTTCAGAGCAGTTGCTGATTATTTTGGAGTTACTTCTAACAATCAGCAGCAATTTTGTTGTGGGTTGTTTGGGTTTTTTTTAGGAGAAGAGCGTAACTTTTGTACTCTGGTCAGAGATATTTATACTGTATCAAACCCCATCTCTAGGGTAATCTGCTTTCCTCGCTCTTTCGAGGTCGAGCTGAGGATTGCGATCCTTCAAAGGATCTAGTTTGGAAAATTTTTTTTTTTAGCGACAAAATTTAAAAAAAAAAAAAAAGCACCATTCCTAAACCTCAAATGTTTGGAGACAGAAAAAGTGCCATTCCACCATTCCTTTGTCTTTTTACTGTCTTTTGAAAATGGGTGACAGTAACTTCACGTCCAGGCATTTCGGAGATTGAGAAGAAGTGCTGAGAGTCCTCCAGGGGTTTCCACGCTTAGCTGACCTCCACGTTAGCGGCTTGTGGTGGTGGTGGTTTGTTTGGTCTTCTATTTCTCCTCACCGAGAATGAGTGCGATCAGAAGTTACTGAAGTTATAGGGAGGGAAAAAAGGTGATAAACTTAGGAGAGGAACGTTTGCAACTTGAACCGTGCTGCAGTCGCCGAGTATTTTATATGCAGCCGTGCAATTTGGCGTCGGTCCCATTGTTTTACGCTTCGCAATTCACCAAGCCGATTGCAGGGAGGGTTTAAGTTGCATGTAAAAGTTCCCTAATAAGTTTGCTTTTATTATTCGTTTTGTTTTTTTTTTTTTAATTGAAACTGTTCTGAATTTGCACAGATTTAAGCTCCGGAATACTTTGGTATTCTTTAAAAGGGAAAAAAAAATTGTGACTAGTATAGTGAATTGTAAACTGTGAGTTGTTAGAACCGCCTTGTTGGTCTAATTTTAGATTGTTTTTAAAAGTACCTCAGAAAGCTAGTGAGAAATTGCTTCGTTTCCACCCAACGGTCAGATGCTAACGTAACACTTCTCACTTTTACCATGTGCCAAAATTCACTTTGATACTAGTTCTCAATGCTTTAATATTTGCGACTTTAAGTTAAAAAAAAAACAAACGTGTATTTACAAACACTACTGTAACTTCAGTTAAACTGAATGGTGTGATTGAAGCTTTTTGCCTATCGTATTTATTACACAACTCGATTCAGTGAATATAAAATGACCTTTCCATTTATTTTTGTATTGTTTTACATGTTTATACCTGCAGTTTGTGTGACTTTTACACCTGTAACTCAGATGTGATGGAAAGAACCAATAAACAGTCTCCATCTGCTGTCCGTCTTCGGCTGCTTTATTCAACTCACCGCTTCCTAAGCTTGAATTTTTAAGCTTGGAGCGGTTTTGTCTCAAAATGAGTTAGTTTTGAAAGTGGCAGAAAGGTGAGTAGTTTATATTCAACCCAAAATGTATAAAGATTTAAGGATTTAAGGGTGGATTTTTTAAACTTTTGAGTGTAGAACTTCTTGCTTGGCTTCTAATTAGGTAAAATTTAAAAGAAGTTGTAGGATGAAGGGTATTAATCTGCTCTCTCCGTCTTGCAACAGCTGCACATAAGTGTAAGTTGATAGCTGCATATTTATGAGCGCAGGAGCTAAATCCTACTCCTTGTATTTGTACAGACGAGGATGTAGCCTCAAGATCAGCCTCTGCCGAGCTAAATTCCGGCTGCCGTTGCAAGGGCAATCCCACCTTACCCTCCTTTTCCTGCTTCCATCACCGAGTCTCCTTCTCAGGAGAGATTCCAAACCCGCCTGGATGTGATCCTGGGCACCCTGCTCTGGGTGACCTGCTGGAGCAGAGGGGTTGGAGGAGATGATCTCCAGAGGTCCCTTCCAACCCCCACCGTGCTGGGGTTCTGTGGGTGGGAGGCTGTTCCTGAGGCAGATCAGGTTGCTGGTTAAACTCAGTCTGCAAATGATGTCTGTGACAACGCTCCTGCATTCTTTTTTGTAGGAAGACTTTGCACTCGATTGATTTTTGTGAAACGCAGCATGTTAAATCCAGCCTGTTTTTGTACTCGGAGTATGCACACAAGAAATAGCAGCTTCCGGTGGAGACTTGGCTGAAATCCAGGAATTTTCCCTTGCTGTGCAGCTAGTTTTGGAAAGCATCTTCCACTTGTGAATGCTTCTTGGGCTGCATCTGCTGCTGGGGGACATGCGGTTTCCTTTGACTTCATGTTATGTGCCATCACCGCGACCCCAGACAACTTCCATGTGTCAGCTTTGCCAAGAGTGTTTGGGTCTTGTTACTACTAACACGGGCACATGTTCTCAATACAAGCCTTTAGGCTAGATCTTGGTGTTGGCCAAGCATCTGGGAGGGTTTCCACCATCCCCCATGTGCTTGAGGAGGGAAATTTGGAGTCTCAGCCCATGGCTTCGTTCAAGTCTTACCATGCGTTTACTCTTAAGATGTTACAGAATCATAGAATGGTTTGAGTTGGAGAGGACCTTCTAAGGTCATCTAGTCCAACCCCCCTGCACTGAGCAGGGATGTCTCTTACTAGATCAGGTTGCTCAGAGCCCCATCAAGCCTGACCTTCATCTCCAGGGATGAGGCCTCCACCACCTCTCTGGGCAACCTGTTCCAGTGATCCACCACCCTCATAGTAAAGAACTTCTTCCTAATGTCTAATCTAAATCTACCCTTGTCTAGTTTAAAACCATCACCCCTCATCCTATCGCTACAAGCCCTCCCCAGCTTTCTTGTAGGCCCCCTTCAGATACTGGAGGGCTGCAATAAGGTCTCCCCAGAGTCTTCTCTTCTCCACGCTGAACAACCCCAGTTCTCTCAGCCTGTCTTCGTAGGAGAGGTGCTCCAGCCCTCTGATCATTTTTGTGGCCCTTCTCTAGACCTGCTCCAACATGTCCATGTCCTTGTGTTGAGCTGGATGCAGTGCTCCAGGTGGGGCCTCACCAGAGAAGAGCAGAGTAGAGCAGTGGAATCACCTCTCTCGATCTGCTGGCCACACTTGGAGAATAGAATGTTCTTCAAATGCAGCCAAGTAGCTGAAGGTCAGTGGAAGAAAAGTGACTTTTTAATTGCACTTTTTAAAGCCTTCCTGGATTTTCAAGTAGAATTTTGCTCTTTCCTCTGGTGTGTAACTCTGCTCGCTGCCTCCATGCCCTGGTTTCTGCGTCTTCTACTCACTTTGGGTTTTCAGGAGTTAACCTGAGATCAGTTTGTGGTTGATTATTAAAATAGAGAAGCCCTCATCTTATTAGGATTTTAAGAGATGTTCTCTGCAAAGAAATGCTTTACAGGAAAGCTACAGAAACTAGACTGTCAGCTCGGTACATGTAGTTCTTTGGAGCTCTGGCCAGGAGGATACATCTCTAGAGCTCTGCTCCTAACAGCCCTTTTAGCTTGACTGTAAAGAGAAAAATCTCTGTGGCAAGTGATGAGCTGCTTGTGTTTTGGGAATTTCTATAAATTACCCCGATATTGAAATACTGGGATTTTTTTTCAAGAAGAGAGACATGCCCTCACCAGGCTTGCTGGAACATCTGATGGTGGAGACCACTGCCTTAATTATGGTCCCCTCCACGAACACAACATAGCATTAGACAGTCATTTAGGGCTGAATTGAGGATGCTCTCCTCTCCAGAAACATGAATTATGAGCTTTCTTGTGTGTCCATGGGATGCTGGGCACACTTTTGATTGCACCCTAGAGGTGTGGTCGGCTGTGCTGGGTGCTTAATGAAGTCAAGAGCTCAGATCTGTTGCTTCTGTGCTTCTGTCCAAGTACATCTTGTAGATGTCAGTCCTGGGCCTACCAAAGAAATACTGCAACAGAGTTGTCTGGAGGACTTAAAAGGAGGAAACATCACCTACAAATACCTCTTCCATGTGACACAGATGTGCCTTCCTACCTGGAAGGAGGTTGGAGCCAGGTGGGGATTGGTCTGTTCTCCCAAGGAACAAGCAATATGAGAAGAGGAAAGGGCCTCAAGTTGCACCAGGTGGGGTTTAGGTTGGACCTGAGGAATGATTTATTCCCTGAGGGGGTTGTGAAGGGCTGTCCAAGGCTGCCCAGGGCAGTGGTGGAGTCCCCATCCCTGGAGGGGTTTCCAAGCCGTGGAGATGTGGTGCTGAGGGACGTGGTTTAGTGGTGCCCTGGCAGTGCTGGGCTAACGGTTGGACTCAATGATCTTGAAGGCCTTTTCCAACCTCAATGATTCTATGATTTACCTACGGCTTTTGCCCCTTGTATCGTAATCCTGGGGTGCGCCATCCTATTGGATTGTTTGGCCATAACAAAAATAAGGGAAAATAATTTTTCTCCACCCCAGTTATACTTAAAACTTTCCAAAAGTGGTGGTCATCATTGATAAGGTTTGAATCCCACGATGGGCCAGCAGCACTTTCTCCGTGGAGACTCCATTTTGATTCTGCTCCTGGTGGCCTCGGTTCTGTGAACACTTGCTGACACACCTCCTGCAACCCAGAGGGATTTTAAGGTACGGAGCGACATCAACTAATCTTCCAAGAAAACAGTGTTTGGGGGAAATTCCTGATAATTCCACTTGGGAATCTCCTCTGCTGTGTTAACAGCATTTGTGCATTAACGAAAAATCAGAGCAGTAGAAGCTTTGAGCAGGAGAATGTGGGAGGTGGGATTGGTCTTATCTGCTCCCATTTTGGCCATCAACTGGGCAAACTGGTGGTGCTGGCCTGGTGCTGTACCTCACCTGCTGTGGTTTCCACTCCTGGCCCATCCCCGTTGCCCTCGTGTTGGCCCCTAACCCACAGCTCTCTCCTGCGGGCTGATGCCGTTCAAATCTTCATTTATTTTGAGCAGCCCAAACCTTTAGAAGGGAGTGTGTGCAACACGTGTGAAATACTGTGAGCACGCTTGAAAGCTTCTCCTTTTTACACTCTCCTCTTTGAGGAACAAATATGAAGGTCAAAGGAGGCTTGTTGGTCTCACTCCTGTAAGGGGCTGAGCAGGCGCACCCTTTTGATGTTGTTCTGAGAAGCTTGTTCTTCTCCCTTATTTATTAATGATCTGGAAATTTGCAGAGGACACCAAGTTGGGTGGAAGTGTTGGAAGGCAAGAGGCTCTACAGAGGGACCTGGACAGGCTGGATCAATGGGCTAAGGCCAATGGGATGAGGTTCAACAAGGCCAAGGGCTGAGTCTTGCAGCTGCATCACAACAACTCCCTGCAACGCTCTGGGCTGGGGGAAGAGTGGTTGAGAAGGACCTGGGGGTGTTGGTTGACAGCCAGCTGGAGATGAGCCAGCGTGTGCCCAGGTGGCCAAGAAGGCCACCAGCATCCTGGCTTGGATCAGCCCTAGTGTGGCCAGCAGGACCAGGGCAGGGATTGTCCCCCTGTACTCAGCACTGGGGAGGCCGTCCCTCAAAGCCTGGGGTCAGTTTTGGGCCCCTCACTCCAAGAAGGACCTTGAGGGGCTGGAGCGTGTCCAGAGAAGGGCAACGAAGCTGGGGAAGGGTCTAGAGCACAAGTGTGGTGAGGAGCTGCTGAGGGACCTGGGGGTGTTCAGCCTGGAGGAAATGAGGCTCAGGGGAGACCTTCTCACTCAACAACTCCCTGAAAGGAGGTTGAAGCCAGGTGGGGTCGAACTCTTCACCCAAGGAACAAGCAATTTGGAGACCAAGGGGATTGGTGGAGGAGTCACAAGGTCAGTCAGGAATTGGCTGAAGGTTTGATGGTGGTGGTCGGTGTTGCAAGGAGGATTGGGCTGAGGGAAGGTTATGTGGTGGAGCTTATGAGGAACATGCACAGTGAATACTTTTATGAAATTTATTACAGTCATAAGAAGGTTTATGCAGTAATTTCACTAAGGATGTAAGGTAGAGAGGACTTCTATAGACAGAGAAGGGTTAAGAAATGGTGGAGAATGAAGTGGAGGACCTAGAGGTATCACTGAAGATCAAATAATGAAAATACTGATAGGAAGGTTGGAGCTCATATCACTCAAAGAGCCGAGGGAGAACAGGTGAATGTGAGGTGGTGCAAAAGCACCTCTGAAAATGCAAATAGGTTTTGGGGTGTGAATGGTGACCGTATTTCCAGTATGGCAGGAGATGACCTAGATACTCCTAGAACACTGGGATAACTTCTGCTTTTCTGGTCATGTGTGCTCAGAAAACAAGTGCTCCAAAAACATGTAAGCAAAGAGTGAGCAGGATAAGCAGGATGGATGGAGATCCTGTCTCATGTGGGGACACTAAAAATGAGCCTTGCTTTGGTGTGACAACAAAGAATGACAGAATGGTTTGGGTTGGAAGGGAACTCAAAGATCATGTAGTTCCAGCTCCCCTGCCATGGGCAGGGACACCTCCCATTAGACCAGGTTGCTCAAGGCCCATCCAACCTGGCCTTGAACAGCTCCAGGGATGGAGCATCCACAACTTCCCTGGGCAACCTGTGCCAGTGTCTCACCACCCTCAGAGTGAAGAACTTCTTCCTAATTTCCAATCTAAATCTCCCCTCTTCCAGTTTGAACCCATTACCCCTTGTCCTATCACTACAGGCCTTTGTGAAAAGTCCCTCCCCAGCTTTCTTGTAGACCTGCTTAGATACTGGAAGGCCGTAATAAGCTCTCCCTGGAGCCTTCTCTTCTCCAGGCCGAACAAGCCCACGTGGTGGCCAAGGATAAATGCAGATTAGATGCTGGGAGGAAGGTCTCAAGTGCCCAGTGAGAGAGAGCATCGTGTTCCCTTACTGTGAGGAGCAGATGAAGAGCAAAACCCTCAATTAATGTAAGGCTTAAAATGCTTTGAAAGGGAGCAGATCATGGGGATGTCTACTCTGTGAGCTTCATTTCCTAGGAGAGATGAGTCAAGTTTTCCTGGATAAATCTGAGCACATCCCTTGAGCCGGGGTTTTTAGTCCTGTTCCTTGCTCTCAATTCTCTCTTTCATTTTGGTGAGTCTGATGGAATCTGCAGAAGTTTCTGGTTCTGCTTAGCCTTTCGTGAGCTCCTCTGCCTTCCAGCGTGGATTGAGCTGGAATTTCTTTGCCTACGTGTCCGCAGACAAATGGTGCCTTGTGAGCTTCATGAATCGCAAGCCTGATTAAAGTCGTGGACTCACGACAGGAATTGCATGAAAATGGAGCACTTGTTGACTGAATAGCCCTGGGCTCGGCTCCCATTGTACGCTCCCAACAAGGTGCTTGGGTGATCCCTCCTATTGAATTTGCTTAAAATAAACCTTCGGGCCAGTTTGATGTCTTGGTAGGAAAGAAAACACCCAATGGGCAAGGCCTGGAGGATTTCAATAGCTTGATTGCTGCAGGACAGCCCCCAAAAAAATAATAAAAAAAATAAAATAAAGGCACGGAAAGTAAAATCGGAGTGACCCATTCAGGGCTAGGAAATCATTAGGCACACAATGTATTGTATAGATCACTGTAAAACCGCCCGACACGAGTAACACAGGAAATTTATAATGGTTAGAATTGAGCCTTCAGTTAACCCCACCAAAAACCGTCTGTTTTTTCTGTGTTATCAAAGTTAGTTCAATATTTGCTTTATATACATCCTGTTCCGGACTTTGATTCCTCTATATAGCGCACCTTCCTGCCTTCTAATATCTGATTTATTACACAACCACTTTTCTCCCCGAAGCTTTTGCTTTGCCTGCTTTAACTCTTTATCTTGTCAGCCCAAGAGCTGGTTTTGTCCGTGGTTGCTTCGTGAAGCCCCGGAGAAAGAAAAACTGAGGAGCTGGCAAAGAGGGGAGGCTGCAGAGGATGGGTCCCAAGGTAAGGATGGGTTGTAGGATCTTCTGGAGAGAGCTGCAGAATATCTAAGGTGGCTTGTGTCCATCAAATCAGAAGTTGGGTGGGTTTGCCCAGGTCGTCTCTGAAGTCAAAGGGTTGCAAACACGCAGGCTGTGCTCAGTGTCCTGCTGCTGGAGCTTGGACTCTACGAGCACAGGAAGGAAAGCGGGTCCTTAGCCCCATAAGCCCACCCTCTATATCAGTCTCCTCTTTCCTACAGACCCAGCATGGGATGTGGAGGCTTCCCGCACCCTCTTGGCTGTGGCACTGGGCTGGGGATCGCTGCCCTCCTGATGCTCTGAGGCTACTTGCAGGCTCCGCCGCGTCACGGGGAAATGGGGAGGAAGCGCTTTGCTCGAGGTCAGAAGGGATGTCACCAGCAGACGGGGAAGGTCCCAGAGGCAGGTTTGATGCCGAAGACTGTTGAAAGATGTGTTTCCTGTGCAACAATAGAGAATTTTGTTGCGTTTCCCTGTGGAACCTCTCGAGATAAGGGCTGGAGTTCATCCTGTACCAGCAGACACATCCCTTCTCCCTTTGCTGGCACGAGGAAGAACACAAAGACAGAATTACAAATAGTGGTGTCTCTTGCATGCCTTGTGCTGTCAGAGGTGACCTGCCCCTATTCAGGGTATTCCCTCCTGAATGGACCACCAGGATCTGAACCATGCATCTACCTAACACACTTCTTCACATGCACTAGTGACTACATACGCTGTTGGAAGTTGTCTGGAGAGAACAGAAGACTTGTGCTTTAAATTTTGGGAAAAAAATGAAGAAATTGAACAGGCTACCCTGGGAAGTGGTGGGATCACCATCCCTGGAGGCGTTCAAAAGCCGAGTAGATGTGGCACTTCAGGACATGGTCTAGTGGTCAGGGAGGTGTTGGGATGAAGGTTGGACTTGATGATCCTAGAGGTCTTTTCCAACCTAAATGATTCTGTGAGTCTATGATTACTGTCCCTGGATTTGGCTGGTCCTGAGTACAGCAGAAAGAGGAGGTAGCAGCCATCCTGCTCGCAGAGAGGCATCTTCACATCCTCCTGTGCTTCTCAACTGCTGGTCCAGCCTGGGGTAGGGATGAAAGGAACGCTGGCTCTGGCTTTCTGCTGTTTGGTGGCCCATGCCCAGTGGTGGGCATGGCTCAGATCTATTTCCTCTGCAGAAAGGACTTAGTTATGTGAGCCCTGAGCCCTTTCTTCAGCCCCAGTTCAGCTTGGCCAGGAGCTCAAAGGGTGTTAATGGAGGCTGGCAAAGCTGCAATCCACTCCCTGTCTTTAAGGAAGAAATATTTGATGCTGAGGATGGTGAGACCCTGGCCCAGGTTGCCCAGAGAGGTGGTTGATGCCCCATCCATGAAAACCTTCCAGGTGAGGTTGGCCGGGGCTCTGAGCAACCTGCAGATGTCCCTGCTCAGTGCAGGGGGGTTGGACTAGTTGACCTTGAAAGGTCTTTTCCAACCCAAACGAGTCTATGATTCCCTGCAGTCCCTCCAGCTTTGTTTGTTCAGAATATGGGGTTAAAAAGCTCCTCGAATTGTGCCTTTTTTTCCACTAAAATAAATCTTCTGAAAGGCCACATTGTCCCCCTGCCCAAGGACCCGCTCCCTGGCAGTGGAATGTGGTCATGACAGAGTGGGGCTGAGAAGAGGTTTCTCTTCTCAAGCAAAGGCCTACGGCTTTCTTCTCTCTCTGGTTGCAAGACCAGCGAAATAACTAAAATCCCTGAATTTCTGTCCCTAAAATGGGAGAGAGAAGCAGGGAAGGGATGACTACGTCTGCTTGGTCTGCTCTGCAGGTTAACTGCTGGAGACCCTAGGAGGAGAAGGTGTGGAGGGCTTTTGGTACGGCCGAGCAGTTTGTCTCCGAGTCCCCACCATGTGCAGCAGCACAGCTCCTGCGAGCTAACAACAAACCCTTGGTGCCACTCCTCGACAAACACCCACAGATCAGTGCTGGGGCAATATGACCTCTGTTGGTTGGGAAAGGGTGGTGTGATCCCGTGGAGGCCCCGGTGATGGGGCTGTCTGTCAGGTTTTGCTGTTGTTGCTGGGGACCTTGAGAAGCTCCATGCTCTTGCTTCCCGCTGACTTCGGCACGAACAAGCAAACTATTGTTTGATTCCATAATGAAGTGGAAATACTCTCCAGATGTGAGAACGTGGTTGGTGCAGATGTGCCAAAAGTGGATAAAAGATGCGGGCAGTGTCCCTGGAGTGAAGAGGGGTAGATTGGCCATAGAGGGTCAGGTATGGCAACCTGACCTAGTTAGAGATGTCCCTGCTTATTGCAGGGGGGTTGGACTTAGATGGTCTTTAGAGGTCCCTTCCAACCCAGTACGTTCTGTGATTCCATGAGTCTATGGCTAATTGCCAAGACTGACTGAAGTAACATGAGATATGGGGGGTTTCGTGGTCCTATCTTGTTTGGGTTGGAAGGGACCTTTAATGGTTAACCCAAGGACATGACTGTCTACATAACTGCATCTACCTGGCGCCTTGCAATGATGTTAGCACGGGGCCAAAGCCCAGATCAGTGCATCCAAGCAAGGGGAACTTCTGCCTTGATTTCCCCTTGCAGGAAAACTCAACGAGGCTGCTCTGCTGGGTGTGGGGAGGAAAGGTGTTGAGATCCACTGCTAGAAGCATTGAGGTGTTCAGTGGTGCTCCCTGGTGGGATCCTCCCTTGGTGGTGTCTTGTTGGGATGGACATGATGTCCCAAAGCAGTAGTGAAGGACTGTCCATGGAGCACATGTCCAGCAGGAGGAAAGGAAACCAGAAACATTGCAAGCCCAGGGTGTTGATATCTAGGAAGGGATTATGGCACTGGGAAGCAGGGTGAACGTCTTCTCGTGTGGCCGGAGCCATGAGGTTTCTTGCTCTCAGCTTCAACCTCAGACTGCAAGTTGCCCTCCTTACAGGTCTAGATGGCAGCCCACAACCCGATGCCGTGGGATGTGGTGGCAGAGGAGGGACAGACCCGCTTCATCCAGGCTACATCAATCTCTGTCCTGAACTCGCCAGTCCCTCTGGGATGCACGGAGGAGTTCACTTCTCGGAGAGCTTCTGATGCAGCTGGCTCGCAGACAGCGCTGAGTTCACCCATCTGCCGCTTTCTTGGCAGCCGGTGAGGGCAGGAAAATAACGATCGTTTTCAATCAAAGTTTAATGTGTGCAAAAAGCAGCGCGGAGGATTCCTTTGGCAACGGGGAGAAGGCAGCCGCTGGCGTGGGCCAGGAAGGCATTTTCCTCCTGCCCTGGGTCAACCTCTTTGCTGTAAGCGAACAGTTCTGATTGTCCTCAGCAAGTCTGCCGTGGCCAAGTGTCTCCTGCTCGCCACAGAGGTGCTCCTGTCCCTTTTCTGCCTTCGGTAGTCCTGCCCATCTGACATTTCAAGCACAATTTGTGCACTGTTGCGGACAGCCTTCAAAGGCAGAGCCGTGAAGATGATGGTTGTGGGGCTCACGGTCCTCTGTCTGGGTCTTCTCCTGG
Source organism: Eurystomus gularis (assembly GCA_013400335.1). Lineage (NCBI taxonomy): Eukaryota > Metazoa > Chordata > Aves > Coraciiformes > Coraciidae > Eurystomus > Eurystomus gularis. The sequence goes on from VZZY01016144.1 coordinate 33,195, forward strand.
CGTTTTGGCCCAGCTAGCAATCTACGCTCCTATGCTGCTTACAGGATAGTGAGGAGCAAATCGTTATTTAGATTTACATTAATTAGACTGAATATTAGGAAAACTTGCTTTACTGAAAGAGTGGTCAAGCCCTGGAACAGGCTGCCCAGGGCAGTGGTGGAGTCGCCATCTCTGGAGGGGTTCAAAAAACATGTAGACGTGGCACTTCAGGACATGGTCTAGTGGTCATGGTTGTGTTGGGTTGACGGTTGGACTTGATGATCTTAGAGGTCTCTTCCAACATTAATGATTCTATGATTATCTTTTTTGATGTGGACATTTGAGGGGGTTTGTAATTGTTTAACGCCCTGTTTTTCTGCTCTGGATTTGCAGTTGTCCATGCAATTCTGTCCCTACCCATGTTCTCCTTCCTAACTATTGCCTGCGGAGTCCCCGGCCATGAAGGTTGCTGGAATGGCCATGCCTGAGGGTAAGAGAGAAGCTCAGTAAAGGTGAAGGATGCTCTTAGCTTTCCTGGGGAAGACATTCCTTAAGGCGCTGCAGCAAGCCTTGTGGCTTGCCCTTGAAGAGTTAAGTGATACCTGTACAAGACTTAAGCTCACAGAAAGCTCGTCTCAACCTGTCTACTAGGTCATCAACCACAGATTAGGTTTTTTTCACTTAATTGAATTGTGGTTTGTTTTTTTCTTTTGCCTTTGTAAGTCAGAGTCTTTCAATGAATTACGTATCATATGCAACCAGGTTTCCCCTTTCATTTCCAGTGGAAGAAAAGGGAGCTGGTGAACCCTCTTGAGAAGGAAAAGTTGCTGGGGTTTCAGGGGAACGATGGTGCGGAGTTGTTTGCACTTTTGCTTTATCACCAGGTTTTTGCTGCTGTATCATGCCTGGTTTTCACGATTTGCCTGGTAGCACCAGGGTTGCTGCCCTTAGTAGGGCTTTGTCACCTTCTGGGTTCATCCTTCCTTCACGTGAAGACTCGTCCTTCTTTCCATGGATGTGTTCAGGCAGCCGTGCCACATAGAGGTGGCTTTGGTCACTTTTGCTGTCCTAGAAATAACGCTCTAAGCCTCGGTGTTGTTGTAGAGCTGTCTCCCTTAGGAGGAAAGCAGGAAAACAAATCAAAATAAGGAAGAAAAGATGTTGAGGAAATCTCCTCTCTGGCTTGGAAGGAAAAGCTCAGCTAAAAAAGACTCCGAGCATCATTATTCTTTTACCAGATCCTGCTTTCTAGTTGACCCTTAAGATGATGTAAGGAAGAGGACAGCCTTGATTGTGATAAATCTGAGTCAAGGCGCTCATGAGACCTCAGAATGTGTCTGAAGTTCACGTGGGGCTGCAGATCCCTGCATGGAGCCCTTCTGCCAGAGCAGCAGAGTATTGCAAGGCCAGGAGCAGGGGTTACTCTGTTCTCCCAGGCGAAGATAAAAAGAAGGTATGAGAAAGAAAGCAAAGTTCACAACTGTTCCGTGGCTTCTGTGTTGCCTCTTTGATGGCAGCTATTTCTGGGATCTGAGCGATGTTTTGTTCCCATTTTGAGATACCTGCAATGTTCGGTTTATAGTGTCCTTGGGGAGGGCTTAGGAGAGGAAAACCAAAAAAAGAACAGATTTAGCACATTTCTAGTAAAGGGATACCAAAATAAAACTGAACTCATCTATTACACAGGGGCTGGGACCGTGACAATAACGTGACCTGAAAATGGATCCCAGGTCAGTTCTCACTGTTCCTTGCAGCAGGAACTGCCCCAAGGTCAGAAGACCACTCTGCTGTTGACTGCAGAAGCAGCACAGTATTTCCCAGCAGATCCTCTTTGGGGTCTCCTTTGTGCAATCTGCAGTTCAGCTGAGGAACTCCTTGCTGTGTGTCACAAAAGTTGCAGAAGAAATGTTCCATCAAGAGCCAGTAAGAACAACAGAGAGGCAAACATAGCCTGTTGGGGTGGGGACTGCAGATTGCTGGAAACTGGAAGGGGAGGCAAGGTGACCATCACTGTATGGCTGCAGTCATTCAGCTACCACTGGTTCTGTCTCCTGCCTGGCCTTGGTGGACCTTTGGTCAGATCCAAGGAAGCTATTGCGTCCAAAACTCCTCAAGACAAAAAGCTAATTAGAGATACGACCGTAACAGCTCAGGTGTCCTTCTGCAAATGCAGGACCTGGGAAGAATTGAGAGGATCTTCCCAGGGCTGTTCCTGGAGATGGTCCATCAGGATCTAGGGGACAGCTAGGACAGCTTAGCTTGCTGTAACTGCCCAGGAGGTACTGACCTCCGCAGCCACCATGTGAAGGCTGCCAGCACCTGGAGCATCTCACCCCAGGGTAACTGCTTATTCCTTGGCTGCAAGGTCTGTCGGGTGGAGGCCATGTCTTCCTGTGCTCAGGGCTTAGTACAATGGAAGCCTGTTTCATCCCAGGAGCTGCTGTCGGTGCCCCACCAAACGAGGGAGGGGGAATTTTTGCTTCCTCTGGGAACAAAAATCACAGGAGCAAAACCCAAGTAACCTTGGTTACCGGGCTTTTATTCATGGTAAACAGAACGGCTGATAGCAGAAGTCCCTTTCTTATGTATGTCCCGAGTACACGGCGTACCCGCCGATGGAAAGCGGCAGGGCCGGGGCGAGGAAGACTTTGGCAAAGCAAGCAAAACGTTGTGAAGGTGATGTCATGGTTTTCTCATCACTCCAGTGCTCTTGGCGAGTCCCTCCTAAGGAGGTCGGCTCTTTGACACAACAAGAAATTGTTCTTTCTCTCTGTTGTTCTTGCCCAACTTACGTCCCGCAGCGATTTGTTTTTGGAGCTCCTAGAGATGAAACATCTTTGGCTGTACTAGCGAGGTATCCATGGTCGGGTAGCTTTGTAAAATGGGTTTGTAGCTTAAATCCTTCATAACGTGGGGTTGGGAGATGTGTTTGCCCGGTGCTAGGCCTACCCAGGAGCTCATCTCCTGGTTCTGTTGTTACAAAAATGCCCTTTGTGGCTTTCCCACCAGCCTTTGGCTCTGGAGGGTCTCTCTCCTGCCATGTGAAGAAATGCCTGCTCATCCTTTCCTCCCTTTTTCTGTAGAAAGGGGGACTTCCATAACCAGCATCACTTGTACTATATCCTCATACTCCTCTTCAGGGATTTTCCGGATTCATCTTTTCTGTGTTACCAATATTACGTAGCCAGCCTGGAGCGGAGGAACGGTACCTCCAGCAGAAGACTGTTTACCTCCGGTCCTTCTTGCACGCCAGCCTGAGGAGACGCAAGCTGCAGCCAAGCCTTCTCTGAAGAATATTTTTAATCCTTCCTCCCACCCACTCATCTTCTCAGCCAGCTCCCCGGGGACTTGCTGAACAAGGTTGTTCTCCCACGTCTCTTGTGACTGTATGAAAGAGCTTAGCTCTGCTTTGAGACATACACTTCTTACGTGAATTCTTCTTGTCTCTACCCAGTTTCTTCTTGCACCTTTGCCATGAATGATTCTGTTGGACTAGATGATCTCTAGAGGTCCCTTCCAACCCCTACAATTCTGTGAAATCCCAACTGTCAGGCCAAGCAGAAAAAAGTTAGAAATCTCGTTTTTTACTTGAAGTACGTTATTTTTTTTCCATTTTTCTGTATTTTGAAGACATTTGGCCAATACAAGGACTGTTTTTCCTGGCATATTTTCTGACCCGATTGATGAAAGTACATCAGGTTTTGTGCTGTTCTCATACTCATTCCGGGACTTATTTGGTCATGTGCAGACATTTAATCCGGTCTGATCTTTCAATGCCAGCGCATCATACCCCAGTGCAGATATCTCCACAGCTGGATCCTACCTTTGATAGCTAAGCTCTAAGAGCAGCACAGGATGCAAGGACATTCCCACTGGAGCTGAGCCAGGATGCTTTATGATGTTCATGACCATGCAGTGCACAGGTACAGCTGTGACCTGCTCCAAGGGTGGAAGAAGCATGGTTGTATTGCCATGTTGACTTGCAGTACTGCAGTTTTAGAATAACCACCTCATGCAGAAAACCCATGGACACGTATGGACAGGGCTGTACTCTGAGCATACATTTCGTCCCAACTGTAGCGTGCAAATGGGAAGACTTTAACTCCTGTTCTGCTGTCTTACTATTCATTTCCTGCAGTCTGACGGCTAACTACACATGGAATCACAGAACACCAGGCTGGAAGAGACCTCAAGGATCATCTGGTCCAACCTTTCTTGGCAAAAGCATGGTCTAGACATCTCTGCTTGTTTCTGCAAACTCCAACAGCCTTGCTCCTCATCCAATGAACTCAATGAAGTCCAGACGCTAGTTGGAAAGGATGGTCATGTCAGGTTTTAATAGCGCTGAAGTGAAGAAGAACAAGAAGCCAAAGAAAACACCGTAGACATCTCAGTGATACAGCCACATGGGATAAATTCAGCCTAAACAGGTATTAATATAATTTACACTAATGACAAGGTAAACCAAGGCTCGGCACAGGGAAACGTGTAAAGCCAAGGAGTCTGGGTACCACATTTGATGGATACCACATATGGATCCATAGAGGAAGAAAAAAGCTCAGCCATGTTGGTGGCTGCTGTCTTACCTTACGGCATGTATTCTTAGTATGCAAGAGTCTGGTTCAGCCCTTTGTGACCTTACCTGCTTTGGGCTTGCACTTGGGGCACAACAACCCCCTGCAATGCTCCAGGCTGGGGGAAGAGCTGCTGGAAAATGCCTGGTGGAAAAGGACCTGGGGTGTTGGTCAACAGCTGTCTGATAATGAGCCAGTGTGTGCCCAGGTGGCCAAGAAGGCCACCAGCATCCTGGCTTGGATCAGCACTAGTGTGGCCAGCAGGACTAGGGCAGGGATTGTCCTCCTGGACTCAGCACTGGGGAGGCCACACCTTGAATCCTGGGTTCAGTTTTGGGCCCCTCACTCCAAGAAGGACATTGAGGTATCTTCCCCACAAGGGCTGTCATGGCCTGGACCAGTCTGCCCAAGGCAGTGGTGGAGTCCTTGTCCCTGGAGAGATTTAAAAGATATGTAGATATGACTCTGAAGGACGTGGTCTAGTGGTAGCCTTGGCTGTGTTAATTGTTGGACTTGATCTTAAAGGTCTTTTCCAACCTAAACAATTCCGTGATTCTATGACTTCGGTTGTAAGGCAGCCTCTCAACCAAGATACCTCATATAGTTGGGTGCAGCCTCCTGTGCAGTTTTTGGCCATCTACAACTTGGTCCATGCCTGGAGGCCTCCTAATGACTTTTTGAACTACATTTGCTCAGAACTAGGTGTGTTTTCTAGCTGCAGGTATGTGTTGTAATCCATCTTTACCCAATTTAATCCTGCTGGGCAGAGGGGGCGAGAGGAGGAGAGACATACGGGCTGGTTCTTTTGCTTCTCATTGTTTGTTCATGAGTGACGCTTGCCTCGGGACTGTTATTTTTGGAGACTTGGTGCTTGTGTTTATTGTGAAGGCTCCCAGAGATGGGGGCGCAGGCTTTGAGGTATGTAAATCTAAACAAGAATGACATTTAAAATAGGTCGCATGCTATATGCGAGTGTGCACAGAGAGGAAATATGAGTACGTTGGCTTCAGATTCTTGAAGTAAGAAATCCCCCGTGGGAGTATCATTGAAGTTCTCAGCACCTCCAGGTAATTATATTCTGACATAAGTTGTTTGGACCTCAATTCAAGGTAATTCTAATCTGGACGTCATTATGATGGATAAAGAGGAATTAATCACTGATCTGGAAGCTGGATTTTCCCTGGAGGCATCTGACCACGCCCTGCCTGCTTCAATTTGGGCAAAGATGGGACAGTTTCTGCTAACAATGTGTGTGCACACACAGATACGCAGAGTGGCTCCAGAGGGTCGGGGAGGAAAGGCTAAGAAAAGTCAATAGCAAAACCGATGGGAAAGGAAAAGGACATGGAGAGGATGGCGGTGGTGGGAACTGAGAGTCATTCCACTTGTCACTCATTTTTGTTTGTCAAGCCAAAATGCTTCCGTAAAACACAAGCAAAAACATCTGGAAAAAAAAAAATCCGGGATCCTGCTGGTTCTGCAGATATAATTTTGCTACCGGTGATGTCTGTGGACAATGCGGAGGTTGGGGAGCACCAAGGAGGTCTTGGAGAGTTGCACAGCAGCATCCAGTTCCATGGATCTGTTGGTCATGGAAGGCGCAAGCAAAGGTACTCAGCTGGTGGGGGGAAGTTCAGAAGACCACCCCAACTGCCAGGAGTTTTCAAGGCTCTGACTTTTGGGGCTGGGCTCGTTGTCTGCTTAGTCTCATGGGGTGCAGAATTTTTTTGTCTATGTTTGTTCTGAAAGACACACCAGGGGGCTGTCACAGTAAGCTTCTTTCCCATATCCATCTAAGCGGATGGCTCAATACAGGGAAGCCAGAGCATGGGTCAGAAGAGAAGATCCAGGGATCTGTGCTTCTTGAATTGTTCCCTAGCACCGCAGGCAAGAGTTTAGCCTATGTCTACCCTTGCAAGTTCTTCCCGTGATTCAAAGTAGTCCTTGTACTTTGTTCTTCAGGGGAATCTTCCAACATGTCAGCATGGTTCCAGCAAGTTTGGTGTGAAATTTGGCTCCTGATAACATTAGCTGCATCAACAGATTTTTCAGGCCCAGAAAAGACTCAGATCTAGTTGAACTTTTGCTACAAGTCAAATTTAAATTGCCAAACCTCAGGAAAGCAGATCACACAGAATCACAATCATAGGGGTTGGAAGGCACCTCTGGAGATCATTTTGTCCAAGCCTCCTGCCTAAACAGGTTCATCTAGGGCAGGTTACACAGGAACACGTCCGGGTGGTGTTCTCCCACCATCCTTTGTGCAGCACCCAAAAATAACCCATGATTCTTGTTATTGCAACCAGAATCCCCATTTCAAGCACCAGTCCAGGGCAGGCATGGAAAAGAGTTTCCACCGTGTATCTTCTAGCCCATGGTCTTCCACCTATGTATGAAAATCAAGCTTGCTTTTGGTAAGTCGGTGTTTGTGGTGCCTTGCAGCATGTGTTAGTGTTTAAGAGCAGAGTGGCCTGTGCTTTCTGCTCAGCCATTAGATGCTTTGGCTACAGAGCTGCTTCCTTGCCTGCTCCCTCTCTTTCTTTCAAGCCCTCAACACTCTGAAGTATTTATCTACATGTCATCCTTGATAATGAAAACCTGGAAGATATTTTAAAGACCTAGATGATAAAATACATCATCTGTCTACTTCTCTCCACAAGGATGGTCGTACTCGCTTTACTATATATTTATGTTTTAAAAAAATCTTGCTACCATCTGAAGCTGTTGGCTCCAGTTTGGGCTTTTGGGGCATTTTTTTGTTGTTGTTGTTATCCTCTCAAGAGAAAGAAACTATGTGGGTTTCCCAGTTCTTGAATAAACGTCAAATAAAACATTCCAAACAATTATTCAAGCTGGTAATAAGCAGTGAGACATCCTTCCTGTAGAGAAGCTGAACAATGGTTTCCTCTGACAGAAGCAAAATATTAGGAGCCTTCCATATGTTGGTGCTGATTTAAGCGGCGGCAACATCTCCAAGTGGGATAGGAGGCCTCAGCAAGTATCTGGATATCCTGCGGGAAGACAAGCTCTGTGGGTAACACCCAGACTCCCCCCGACAAGCCGTAAAGTTCTGGGAGTTTTCTCTGTGTCTCCTCAACATCCTTCAGTTTCAAGAGCGTTTGTTTCCTTCTCTGGCTTTTCTAATCCTTCTCAGCAGTTCTGTGGCTTACCCCGAACACCCCAGGGAGGCAGGTGAGCCACCCTCCACCTCAAACGCCAGGATGACCTCCAGGGAGGAGCAGTGCTGGCTGAACTTGGCTGCCAGTTTGACCTGTGTCCCCACAGCCCCGGTGAACACATCCCCTTCCCAGACTGCATTTGGGGTTTGCTGCAGCACCGTCTTCTCTTGCCCGAGGACAACGGCTTGGTAGGCTTCAGGCACCTTGACCCTAAATCGGACCCAGCTCTGCTCTTGGAGCATCCCCATGCGTGGTTCTAGCAACACGCACCCTCTCCTCCATAGGCTGTACACCTTGGGGAAGGGAGGCCAGCTGGGATCGGAGAAGCAGCGTATGACATAGTCACAAATATGGACAAAGTCCTCGTGGTCCTTGCTTCTCCCAAAAAGCCCCAGTTTGTAGACACCTGACTCGGGGAGCACCACACACACGCTGACTTTAGTCCTCAGGTGAGTGACCAGGACATACCTCTCCAGGGGGTACTTGGCGCTGATGACTTTGTCCTTACTCAAGCTGGCGGTCACCTCGATGTCAGTGGGCGTGTGGAAGGTGATGTTGCACTTCCCCAGCTTGGTGGTGATGATGGGGGCAGAGTGGCTGGGGTTGGAGAGGCCATGGCTGCTGGAGCTGAGCCCGCTCCCGCAGTGCATGCTCAGCCCTGAGGGGAAGAGTTCGTTCTGGTTGATGGGCCTCAAACAACGAATGAGGAAATTGGCTGCGTTCCTGAACGTGATGCCTCCTAAATCTTTCACAAACAGGGAGAGCCGATAGTAACCCTGGAAAGGGCAGAGGATGTGGCAACTCAGTTTCTCCTCCTCAGCTTGAGCAGCCAGGCATTTCTTGCTCAGAGCAGCATCTAAATCTTTATTAACGAGTTCATACATGGCAAGCAAGGGTCGGGATGTCTGGAGAGTCAAGAGCAAAGTTCCCTGGGGAGCAACAAGCAGCTCCCCTTTGTGGCTGCTCTCCTTGATGCCAAAATCCTTCACTTTTTGATGAAGGCCCCAGAAATAAAAAGGGTTGTTGGGCAGCTTCTCTCCATCATGTGGCTCCAGGCATTGGATCTGATAGGAGCACACCCAGTTGTAAGGGTCCTGTGAGTCAGCATGGCGTGCGAAGATCATGAGGTCAAACAAGCCCTTGGTTGGGGGAGTCACCTTGATGGTCATGTTGTTCTCAGACATTGTCATCATCCCATGAACTGCGTCTACATCCTCTCCATCTGTAGTGCCCTGGAGTTTGGAGAGCTGGTAGGTGAACTCTGTTGGGTGGGTGCTCCGCAGCATCACTGACACCTCCCCACGGGCTGTAGAGGGATAAACAAAACACCTTTTACAACCCCTTCATCATCAATGTAAGACGTTCCTTTTTGCAGTGTTGAACCAACCATCTGCATGGGAGACAGAGACCTGATTCTCCTTCTCTTTTTGCCTCCACCTGCTGAAGGATCTTAACAAGACCCTTCTTCACATTTTACCATTTTTATTCCCATCCTGAAGGAGAAATGATGATGCCACTAGATCTGGAGATGAAGGGGACAGATAAAAATAGTTATCCTTTGAGCCCTTAGACACCCAAAACTAAGCCAATGATGTTCTCTGTAGGGGTAATTCTTGCGTGGCTTCTTGAGCTGGAGTCACTCCTCTAAGCTGCAGGTCTTATACTGTGATGTCAAACCAACAAACCAGCTGGAGGGATCAAAATACCCCAACCTGGCTGGCAGAAGATCCCACATCACTGAGACATTTTAGGAATTAATTTAATTTTTCCCATTATTATTATTATTAAAATATTTTTTCTAAATTCTGTCCTCACCCAGTCACAAAAATCCACAAGCTTCTGGCTTGAAGTTTGTGCTAACCAGGAAGGAGAGGAGAGTAGGAGGTCCAAAGGAGATGTGCCTGGTGGTGGTACCATGGCTGGTGGCTAAGTAAGTGCTGGGGCTCTTTCCCAATGACTTTTGTTCCTTGGGTGGACACAAGCAATCTCCTTCTCAGGGCAATCACCACCCAACTCTTCCCCAGCAGCAAACCAACCTGCTCCTCCAGCCAGAGCACAGCCAGAGGCTTTAAGGCCAATCTGAACCCACCTTCACACCCAGAAACAAAGTGCCTTCAGGGGAGGTCACCATGGAAGAGAAGAGTAGTGGCAGCCTTGGCTCCACCCCCACCCTCTGTGTCCCATGTCTTGCTGCTTGTAAACTCATACCACAGTAAGAGAGAGCACGTCTCAGTGCAGCAAACCCTCCCAAGGGATTTCCATCTGCTCCTGGGCAGAAGAAGGGCTGGTTGGTTGATTTTGCAATGGAGACAGGGCAAGGTTTCGCAAGCCCTGATGTCTTGGCCCTGAAGAAGATGGGACTGTGTAACCACCAGACAGGAGGCTGATTTCAGCACTTGGTGAGCTACGTCATCCCATGTGAAGCCCCAGGTACTGGGGCAGCCTGGCTAGAAAGCCTTGCTTTAATGGTATTTTATACCTTTTTTTCCCTACAGGTATAGATGAAACCTTAAGAAAAACAGCCACGAAGAACAAGATTTTGAGTCCCTCCACCCTTGAAGGACCCCAGAGTGCTTCACAGAGCCTGGCACTGGCACACAGACATTAAGATGCGTGCTTAAACCCACCATCCTCAAGGTCTGTGGAAATTAAGCCTGTTCTTCATTACCCAGGGTCCCTGAGTGCCCGAGGATGCTTTGTCCCACGTCCAGAGTGCGGCTGCTCTGCATCATCCCACCCTCCCCACGTTTGTGCTGGGGAGGGGGGGGAAGCACCGAGCAATGGCACCACGGGAGCCCACGGCTGGTATCAGCACCCGCGCCGAGCACAATGCTCCTTTGCTTTGGGTGCCAACGCAAAATGGCAAAACGACTCCAGATTCACGCTGGAAAAAAAAAAAAATTAAAAAAAAATAGCCCCTTGCTAATTATTAGATTATGAAACGTGTTTCATAATCTAATGAATAATGGAGGGGGGGGATGACTTTTTTTCTTCTTCTTCTTGTTTGAATCTGCATTTTTTCATTGTTTGCCCCACAGTTTTTGTTGGTAGGTCGAAACGGCGATGTGAGAAGAATGGGGAGGCTGGGTTTTATTTGTGCCTTGCCTGTTAAAGCTGTGACTTGGCTCACACAGTAAGTGCAAACAATTCTCTCCTGGCAAGCGTTCAGCGGAGACATTACTGATGACAGCCTTTATTAACTGCAGGTTTGCTTGTTATTAAATTCGCTCTATGCTAGTTTCCGAAGCTGCTGGCCTGGCCGGCTGCATCGTATTAGGATCTTGAGGAAGAAAGAAAAGAACAGAACGTCGTACGCTGCGGAGCCAGCGATGGCGAGATAGGGAAGCCAGCAACGCATTTCACTTTGGGAAGGAGACCCAAGGAGATAATGAATGGCTAGGTTTAAAGCGAGCATTTGTTTGTCTTATTGAGTTAATTCAAGCCGTGAGCTAGAGGATTCCTGGTTTCCAGGTGAAGCTGGGGAGGTGTTCCCATGTCAGCACGCTCAGTGCTGCGGGAGGGCAGCGTATGTTGGGTTAATTGGTTAAGGAGGGGGGGAAAAAACCCACAATTAAAGTACAGGCATGTTTCTAATTTCTCAAAGCCTGGTTTGAAAGGCTTCCCTTCCCCTCTCCCACCCTCGCTATTGTATCTACAGCATGCCACCAATGACTGCCTTTCTATGAAAAAATAATTCCTATAGAATCTAAAATCCATAGGATTAAATGCCCTTTAACGCTGCAGCTGAACCCAACGGCTGGGCAACGTTAGCAATTAAAAGGGCTGAGTTTTCAGAGGATGGGTGCCAGCTATTTCCTGAAAATCAAGTCCCTTTGCAAGGTGTCCCACCGTCAGGTCCCATCAGATAGGGATTTGTGGGAGGAATCTTGGCTGAAAGGTTTCAAGCGTTTTCATAGAATCATAGAATGGTTTGGGTTGGAAGGGACCTCCAAAGATCATCTAGTCCAACCTCCCTACAATAAGCAGGGACATCTCTATCTAGGTTAGGTTGCTCAGAATCCTATCAAGCCTGACCTTGAATGTCTCCAGGGATGGGGTCTCCACCACCTCTCTGGGCAACTTGTTCCAGAGATCCACCACCCTCATGTTAAAGAACTTTGTCCTAACATCCAACCTAAATCTACCCTTTTCTGGCTTAAAACCATTCCCCCTCATCCTCTCTCTACAAACCCTTGCGAACAGATCCTCCCCTGCCTTCCTATAGGCCACTTTTAAGCAGATGGGAACTGCTCGAATATAATAGAGCAGGAATTGATCCACAGTGGCCAACTACAAGCAGTTTTGCACTGAGATTGCATTAGAGCCCTGTAAGGTGATGGCTTACTTCCATCAACCTAGATCAATATAACCATAATTTTGCAGCCAGAAAAGCAGACATCTGGTTTGGTTCACAATCTGGGTTTGCAATTTGGTGTTTCAAGCACAATTCTGATACGGGGCTGGCTGTTGAGGCTAATTGTGGTAGTTAAGCTGCTCAGGTTAGGTCCAGGAATATTGTTCTGCCCCTCCACAAGGTGAGAAATTCATAGGAGGAAGAAAAAGTTGGCTGCTTTTTTTTTTTTTTTTCATAATGGAGAAATCTCCTTTCATCTCAGTTTTGGAGGAAAAAAAAAGAAAACGGTGCCTGCAGCCCAGGTCAGCCAGTGAGTTTTGCAGTTGAGGGACAGGAGTTCCTCTAGCCAAGGGGGTTAAAACGAATGGTGTAGCTGGGATGTGCCAGGCAGGTTTGCTTCCCTAACCTCGCTCCTCAGATCCATTTTGGCTCATGGCAGATAGTGGCCAGCAAGAATCCAAAGCCCTGAGCTGCTTCTGGGCTCCATCCCTATGTCTTTTGGTGATCAATAACGGGAGGGGACAGAATAATGAAAGACTTACTTTTCCTCATTCTTCCCTTTGGGCATTTGTACCACCACTAATGATATTTGGTAGGAGTATTTTTTGCAATTTATCTCTTTGGTGTCCAGGTGGAGGGACTGGTTGGACTACCGAGCTCCTGTTTTTCCTCTGAGACCACAGACACTGTGTTGTTTGGTTTGATGCCTTGGAGCCTCCCTGGTGACCTGGACCCAAAAGAGGTTTCTCCAAGTCTCAGCTCCTGCATTTGCCCCGTAAGTGTTGTGTGACCTTGGCTAAAGGTAGACAAAGTCCTCTCCCCAGGATGCTCTGGGGTCCTGCAGTGGAGAAGCACCAGAAGAACTTTAAATAAAAGGCAACATCGGCCTTTCAGCTATTCTGAATTTAATTTGATTTGCACAGGCCACTTGCTGCTCAAAAGGTCGGTGATAGCCCATCTTGGCAAAGCCCCAGCTTCCCGGAAATACTGGAGGAGCTTGATTTCTGGATAAGTTAATATCTCTCTCTGTCAAAAGCGCTGTCTGTTGTACCTTCATTTTCTGTAAGCCTGCCAACTCCCCCCAGTCTGAGATTGCTTTGTCTCCTAGCTTGTTCTCTTGATAAAATAAATTGCAGGAAAAATCCTTGTCCTGTTGGGACCATCCAAGGGAATGGATGCACAAAGGGTATCCAGGTAAAAAGAAGATCAGATTTATCCAACCTGAAAAATCACCATAAAACTACAATCAAGGAAAACCAACTCCACCTCCTTCCCTTTGTTTAAAAAAAACATGGGACATGAACATTTGAGGCCACATTTTCTCTGGGAGCCTCCCTCCCAGCTTATGAACACAATGAGGATTGTGTCTCAGGTACGCTGAAGCTATTTTGCTACTGTTGGTGAATTTAGACGGGAAAAGCCAGGCACAAAAGGGCTTCTGTGATTTGGCTCAATTAACTATAATTTATGGATCCTAATTCCCAGTTTACTAATCACAGTGTCGCACAATGGCCCTGATTTCAGAAATTGCTTAAATATGTGCCTCTACTCCACTAGATGTTAAACATGTGCATAAAAATAGGCAGATGGGCCACTTTTGAAGGAGAAAGGTTTTCCTCAACCCAAACATTTCCTAAAAACAAGCTATATTACTAGTCTCTAGCCCTCACTTTGCATTTACCTGTTTTGAGGAGAGAAGTGTTTGGAGAAAGGAGGGAGAGCTGAAGTCTGAAAAACTCTGAAGTTTTAAAAACCCTCTGCTCAAAGTCTTCCCGCAAGACGGGCGGCTGCAGGAGCTGCCATTGGGGGTCCTCTGGCCAGTGGGTCTCAATGAAGTGCTCAGGGTCAGTAAGGAAGAAAAAATCATCGTGCCTGCAAGGTGAGAGGAGAAGACACCGTGGAAGGAGCAAGAAAATCCTTTGCATCCCAGTGGTCTTGATGAAGGGAAGGGAACTTCCTCCACACCATCAGAGCTACACCAGCTTCAGTAAGAGGGGACCAAGCTTTCATTTAGCATTTCATTTTCTGTTGCCATTATTTTCTTTCTGTTTTTCCTGTAGAGATGCCCAGAGCTGAATCTACTGTTCCCAGCCCTGTAACAGACATCTGCTGGTAACCAGTTATGACGACCCTACGAGCTGCAGAGGAGATAATTTTACTGACTCCTCTACCAAGGCCTGTGACTTGGGGACATATTTCAGTATATCCTGACCTTGGTTTAAACCTCTTCCAAGAATTTACATATGATTTAAGAAACAAAATGCATCTCGGTTCCAATTTGAATGTGCCTAACCTGCAGTTCCAACCATCACCCCTTCTTAGGCGTTTGCTGAGTTGGTCAACCTGGAGATACCTGCTCAGCCGTGTATTGGGGTCATCCTGTGAAGCCCTGTTGCATCTGTTGACCTGGAGGTTTCGAGAATGCTGTGCTGGACCCACAAGAAGCTCTTATCTCTGCCTCTTGCTCTAGGTGATGTTTCATTCTCCTTCTCCTCTTTCCCCCCAGCTCAGCTCAACCCACACTCAGTGTTTTAAACTGTTCTCAGCAAGATAATTACCTATCAGAAATTCCACAATTATTTCATTATGCATGATTAGAGAAAAAAAAAAAATTCAAAAGCAATCCCAGAATACGGTTAATGGAAATTATTAAATTCTACAAATAACTTTCATGAGAGTCATTATTTGCTTAGCATGGGCTGAGAAATCTCAAGTAATTACATATGGAACCACATAAGAGCAAAGTTGCTGTGAAAATGAGGATTTGTTACTTCATGACACTCATTGCAGATTAAAAAAGACTTGGAGGGGGAAGTTATCATCTGAAAAGTTACTGCCCCAGCTCAGGAAAGAAGGCATTTAATGTAAGTGTTTACAGGTAGATGATCCATGTTTGCATGAGGTCCCTGAGCACCCACCATAGTTGAGGATGAGCAGAATAGCTCTCTGGACCTTCTGCAGGTAGCCTCTGGGGATGTACCTGAAAATAAGGGCTCAAGGCCTGGTGAACCCAGACTTTAGGGAGGATATTAAAAGGGCTGGGATGGCCATTCTGGAGTGTATCCAGAGTCAGGTTGAGCATTGTGTTGGGGACCATGACTCCAGTGATGGCAGGGGAAGAGGTGTCTCACCTGGGCATGAACAACTTGTTCTCTGCATCCACGGTCCCTGCACCCCAGCACGCATCCAGGAGGTACCATTGTCCTTCCAGCTCCACCGCATTCCACATGTGGCTGCTCTTCTGCTGCAGGCACCAACGGCCTCCACGGGAGCCTGGACTCCGGCCAAACCCCGGGACCTCCACGCAGCTCAAACCCGCCTCCCTGTCCAGGGAGAGTCAGCAGTGGAAATAACTGCAGACCAAACACTGCTTTGTGCTTGATTTCCTAGAGAGCAACCCAACCTGCATGGTAAGTACAACCTCCAACTTAAAGCCGGGGCCCCACTTGTGCGAGCTGTTGGCAAAACTCAGCCTCCTGCATTCCCCACAGCTACTCCCGACCCTCCTCCCTAATATTTCTGATTCTGGTTAATCAAAGCCACATATACTCCTCCACCTAAGTAGTGGAGGATGGAGGAAGCTGGTGTGCCTGGGGTTGTGGTGGGTAAATTCTGCTTGTTCTGTGGCAAGCCCCATGTTCTCACCTTAGATCAGATAAGGAGGCTCTACAGAGGGATCTAGCAGGCTGGATAGATGGGCTAAGCCCAATGAGATAAGGTTCAATAAGGCCAAGGGATGGCTCCTGCACTTGAGTCACAACAACCCTCTGCAATGCTCCAGACTTGGGGATGAGTGGCTGGAAACTGCCTGGTGGAAAAGGACCTGAGGGTGTTGGTCAATAGCCAGCTGAAGATGAGCCAGCATGTGCTCAGGTGGCCAAGAAGGCCACCAGCATCCTGGCTTGGATCAGCACTAGTGTGGCCAGTGGGACTAGGGCAGGGATCATCCCCCTGAACTGGGCACTGGGGAGGCCGCACCTCGAATCCTGGGTTCGGTTTTGGGCCCCTCACTCCAAGAAGGACCTTGAGGGGCTGGAGCATGTCCAGAGAAGGGGAATGAAGCTGGGGAAGGGTTTAGGGTTGGTGAATACTTGTGAGGAGCAGCTGAGGATCCTGGGGTTGTTGAGCCTGGGGAAAGGGAGGTTGAGGGGAGACCTTCTTGCTCTCTACAACTCCCTGGAAGGAGGCTGTAGAGAGGTGGGGGTTGGTCTCTTCTCCTAAGGAACAAGCAACAGGACAAGGGGAAATGACCTCAAGTTGCACCAGGAGAGGTTTAGGTTAAACATGAGGAACAATGTCTTCTGCAAATGAGTTGTCAAGGCCTGGCCCAGGCTGCTCAGGGCAGTGGTGGAGTCCCCATCCCCGAAGGGATTTAAAGCTGTGTAGATGTGGTAATAAGAGACATAGTTGAGTGGTGACCTGTCAGTGCTGGGTTAATGGTTGGACTTGATGATCTTGAAGGTGTCTTCCAACCAAAATGATTCCATGATTCAAGGGGACAGGAGAAGAAAGCCCAAGCTGAGTTTTACCTGCACATTTCCTGGCACAGACGGGCATAACCAGAACACACAGCTCTTCCCGTTTGTAGGACCTGCTCTGGCATGTGAATCTTCTGAGAGAGCCCCAAGAAGCCATTCACGTCATATGCTAGGAAAGGGAGAACACCATCCAATTTCAGGCTTATTATTTAAAAAACAGTCCCATTCCTTCTCCTGCCCAACCCCACTTCTCCGCCTACCCACCCTGGAAGCCATGACAGCTCTTTCTGTCCATCATTATTCAAGAGTTGGACAATTCCCCACAGGAACAAAGAATTGCCAAAGCCCTGGGGGAGCTGGGTTCCCAGTGCATGTAAACACCCATTGCACCATTCAAGTGAGGTACAGGGACAATCACATTGTCTCACACCCATGGATGTAGTAGGGTAGAGGCACACGAAGCAGCTGCATTGTGCTGAGATTCCCATGTCCCCAGATGACTGCTGCCAGGCATAGCTCAGCCTCACCAAATTTGCATTATCAAGGAACCATGCATTGATACTGAGAGCACTGGAGGCAGGTGGTGTCTCCTGGGGTCTGGCACCCAAGTGCCAGTGAAGCAGGTGTCATTTCCAGGATGGAAGGTCCCATGGTGGGAACCAGTTCCTACACCAGGCACTTTCCTGGTTTCAAGAGGACACATCAATTTGTGACTGTGACTGGAATACTGTGGAGTCTCTGTTATGCAGGGCATGAAGAACCCAAATCCAGGAGGTGGAAGATGATGAAAGGGTTTTCCACATCTCTGCAAAACAGTGGGGCTGGACTTACCGATGTTGTGGCAGAGCCAGAACCATATTGCCCGCACCATCTCCAGTTTGCTCTGGGATTTGGCAGTGATCAGGGGAACGATGGCCTGGATGGACAACCCAGCATGCCCAGACTTCAGCTGCAATGAAGAGGACAGGTGAGTTAAAGGGAATCTGGATGTCAGTGCTGCGTGGTTGGTGACCACTCAATGTGGTGGGCTTGCTGGAAAGAAAACGTGCCCAACAAAAACCCCAGAACTGAAGGGTTTTTTTTCCCCTGCAGAAGTTAAAATGCAGGAATACCGTTTGTGGTAGAACAGAGTGTTTTCCCCATTTTCCTAGACGTGGTTTTATAAAAGCCTGAGGACTGGGGCTGCAAGCTGGAGGAAATGAGGGTGGCATTTCCCATTCCTCTGGAGCAGCTGCTTGGGATGTACAGTGTCATTGCTCTGGTGTCCTCTCTGTCCAGCCCAACGTGTCCTCTGGCCCTGAACGTCTTGTCCTAGAGGTGGGTCTCTCCAGTGGTGCTACTCTGCAACACTTAACCAGGGACAGCAGGTTTCCAGCCCCGCACCCATTACCATCTCAGTGTATTTAGGCAGAAGAGGATCAAACCTGTGCCTCAGAAGCTCTTCTTGGGGCTGTGAAACCTCCCTCAAACCCAGGCACCAAAACGCGTGGAAAGAAGATGTTTTTGCGGCTACCACTAAAATGTTATCAACTTTTAAATCCATACCTGACCCCAAAGAAAGCCTCTCTGCCCCTTTCCTCCCATTCATGCATTCACATCTCTGGGCTCTTCCCTCCTTTGTGATAGCACGAGCATTTTTAGCAGCAGGCTTTTCTTTCACTGGGTTAAATTGAGTCCGGCTTGGTTCTCCAGCGTCCTGCCCCTGCTATTTCATTCCTCAATCACTTCCCTGCCCCAATAGTTTCACACAGATGGAAATTTCTTTCTTTTGACTTGTGGGAAATGTTGCTTTCGTAATGGCCAAGGAATTTCCTTGGAATGCGGGTTTAAAAATGATAGTGCAGCCAGGAAAGCACTTATTGCAAAATGCTGGTGCTCCTGCGGGGCCCTTGCCTTTCTGTCACCAGGTTGTTATGAATGTACAGCTTCTGGGCAAATAAATAATGTGAATCATTCCTAAGGAAAAAGACAAAAATATTCAGCCATTAAATATCTACCTACTTACTTCCCTGTTAGCACATCTTGGTGCAAACTCAGCCCAGCTCGATGCTGGTCTTTGTTGCAGTTAGAGATGGTCAAAAAGTAGATCCTAAATTGAGAGTTATGATGTTCCCAAGTAATCCTGGTCCCAACTATGCCTGAGGACCCTGAAGAACTAGGTCAGAGTGTCTTGTATCACAGTAGCTCCTGGTTCCACAAGGGCGTTTGGAGTTGAAGAATGGAGTTTTCTCCAAAACCATCCAGGCAATGATCCTGCCAAGACTTTTTCATAGAATCATAGAATGTTTTGGATTGGAAGGGACCTTTAAAGGCCATTCCAACCTCCCTTTTTCACATGGTTAAGGCTCATGCGTGCAAGCAGTGTGCAGGCTTCTCCTAAATGGCCAGGAAACAATCTCAGCTTTGCACCTACACTGCCTTGGGCTCTCCCATCAGCCACCTTCTCCCTGGGGACTAGCAGCAGGGATGGTCCATGGGGAGAGGGGACAATCCTGTATCCTCACAGCACCGCTGGCCATGCAGCAGCATCACCAGAGGTGCAATACCCAGCTCACAGATGGTCAGTAAATGGCTCCGCTGCTGCTCTTGGCACCAATAATTCACGGCTAAGAGGAAGAGATGAAGTGCACCAGGTTTTAGTGCAGAAACCACTTGGAATAAACAGGGGAACAAGCTGTTCCCATGACTCCCCACTGCCTTGGAGGTATTTTTGGTTGTTTATTTCCCTCTTCTTCCTAACTTCCAGCTCCCACCCCCCTTCTCTTTTTCATAGACTAGGTAGACTCTGAAATCCTCAAGCATCCTTCTTCTCAAGGGAGATTAGCCTCAGGCTAGGTACAAATTACAGGTTTCAATAATAACAGAGAGCACAATTATCCCTTGTGCCTCTTTGCTCTCACTAACAAGTTGACCTGTAAGCTGCAAACACAGCACTGGTTCAGCGTTCGCTGCTTAGAGAACTTGTGCTAACCCTGGGAGAGATTACACCAGCAGAACATGGTTTGGGTAACAGGAAGGAATGACAAAATCCAGCGTTCCTCTCCTGGGGTCCTGAGCATCCAGAAAGTGGGAACATCGTATCACAGAATCCCAGCACGGTAGGGGTTGGAAGTGACCTCCAGAGACCATCCTGTCCAACCCCCTGCCAAAGCAGGTTCACCCAGGGCAGGTCACACAGGAACTTGTGTCCAGACAGGTTTTGAAAGTCTCCAGAGAAGGAGACTCCACAACCTCTCTGGGCAGCCTGGGCCAGTGCTCTGTCTCCTCATGTTGAGATGGAACCTCCTGGGTTCCAGTTTGTGCCTGTTGTCCATTGTCCTGTCACTGGCAGCACTGACAAGAGTCTGGCCCCATCCTCTTGCCCCCCACCCTTTGGCTATTGACCAGCACTGATCAGATCCCCTTTCAGGCTTCTCCAGCTCAGCAGCCCCAGGGCTCTCAGCCTTTCCTTGGCACAGAGATGCTCCAGTCCCCTCAGCATCCTCGTAGTCCTCCATTGGATTCTCTCCAGTAGTTCCCTGTCACTCTTGAACTGGGGAGCCCAGCACTGGACACAATACTCCAGAGGTGGCTTCAACAGGGCAGAGTAGAGGGGCAGGAGAACATCCCTTAACCTGCTGGTCACACTCTTCTTAATGCAGCCCAGGAGACCATTGGTCTTCTTGGCCTCAAGAGCACACTGCTGGCTCATGGTGAACTTGTCCACCAGAACTCCCAGGTCTTTTTCCAGAGAGCTGCTCTCTAGCAGGTCAACCCCTCACCTGTACTGGTGCGGGGGGTTATTCCTCCCCTGGTGCAGGAGCCTATACTTGCCCTCGTTGAACTTCATGAGGTTCCTCTCTGCCCAACTCTCAAGACTGTCCAGAAAAATATATATATATATATATGTTTAAAGTATAACAGCAGACAGTTGAAAAGAGGACACAACCAATGCCTCCTGCTTGAGAAAAAGCAGGATTTGGGCTGCCACAAATATGAAGGGGTTGGTGGACACAGCCAGACTGTGTGGTTAGAGCTGGTTCCATGTGCTTTTTATGAAGGAAAGATGCTGGCTCACCAGCTCCCAGGCTAACTAAAGACAGCCCGTGTTGCCTTGGAGCATCCTGTGATCTGGGTGCCTTCCTAGAAAGTTTTCCAGGATCCCTCCACCTGTCTGGGCTCCTGAAAACATCCTGTCCCAACTTTTCTTCCCAGTTTTGCATGAGGAGCTGCAGCAAGCACTGTATATTGCAGCTACACACCAGTGCTTGCTGGAAACAGGCAGCAGCAGGTCCTGGGTGGGCAGCAGTTCTTCAGAGGTAGGACAGTGATCTTTCACCATGGCATTGGCCCCACCATGTCCCATGGCTGGGACAAATCCAGAGCCCATGGCCTTGTGAGATCTCATAGTTTTGTAGTAAGGCACCACCTTGCCACTGCTGTCAGTGAAAAGTTGAATATTAGGATGCAGATCTACTGATGGCATCATCTGCTGATGGAACCATCTGTGTTCCTGCTGGAGGATACCAGGACCTACCTGCTGGCTCACATGTAGGACGTGGGTGTCGATGTGGCTGAACACCTTTGAGTCAGAGAAGAGATCTCTCCTGGTGTTTCTCTGGGGATTTTTAGCCTGCTTCTGTACTTCCAAGCTGCTAAGATCTTCCTTAGGAAGGAGAGCTGGGGAGCAGCTTCTGGCGGTCACCGATGACTTCTGCAGTAGCTTTTGGAAGGTAGTCGTTTTGCTGCTGTTGTTAATTTTATTGGCCCAAAATGTGAAAACTGCCTTGGATGGGGAGTCCTTGGGTTCATCTCTCACTTTTTGTGTAGTTGAGACTTTCTTTAGCACCCCCTCCTTGTTCCTGTTCCCATTGGTGACTTGGTGAGGGAGTTTCTCTGAGGGCTTGCAGCTGATCTCTTCAGAAATGTGTCCCAGAGGAAAGTTGCCATTACATACATCTGACAGCTGAGCTTCCCTCCAGCCAGGCAAGACGTTTTCTGCCTGAGATGGCATGATGTTTTCTCCGTGGTTCCTGGGATGGGCCAATGTGCTTTGGGTGGTTTGGTTTTCATGGTGGTTGCCATTTCTGGAGCGGTGGGAAGGAATCATCTCATTTGCTTTCATAGTCTGGGATCTGCATGACTTGCTGCTGTCATAGCTGGTCTTCATCTGTGCAGTGGGTAAGGAGGTGAAGAAACCATGGATGTCTGTGGATGGAAAGGCAGATGATTTTTTTTCAGAAGAAGAATGTGCTCTGCACCGATTACTTCAGAGCCTGCATGTCTTTATGGTTAATTACTGCAAATTAGGATTTGGTCAGATGGGTTTAGCCAAAAGTACAATTTTTCCTAGTTCCAGAAGTAAGGTGGGATGGCAATGCCACAGAGAAGCCCTTGGCCTGTTTCCAAGGGCAAATACTTTTTTCTGGAGGAGTAGCTGGAGAACCAGCGGAGGGCTATCAGCACTTACATCTCTGCGCTGGAAGGGAGTGGAAAAAATCAGGATTATTCCTTTCACAAAGAAATGGCAAAGAGACATTTCCATGTGTTGGAAGGGTCTGTAAGTAGGTGCAGAGAATGGGTGGGTGCCTCAGTTTCCCTACATGAAACTAGGATTAAACATGTAGCATTACTCCTTGTCCCCAGAGCCAGGAATCAAGGAGATTGACCTGGAAGTGCTGGGTTGTATTTAAAAGCCGTCTAGATAAGGTGCTCAAGGATATGGTGTAGAAGTGGGCCTGGTAGAGTTAGGTAACAGTTGGACTTGACGATCTTAAAGGTCTTTTCCAACCACAGCGATCTATGATTCTGTTAATGGTTGGACTTGATGATCTTAAAGGTCTCTTCCAATGGCAACAATTCTATGATTCTATGGGAAAATAAGATTAATATAATTAGTGTTTTGGTGCTCCAAAGAGGTACACCTTCCAGAAAGTCTTTCCTGTAAGAGGACCCTCATCTCCTACCCAGTATCTTCCTGTTTGCCTCAGATTCTGCCATTCAGGTTCTGCAGAAAAATGCCATTCTTTGTATTATTGCTTTGCATGTGAAACGTAGGTGTGTTGAGTGAGAAGTTTGCAAGAGAAAAGATGTGGAAAAGTGGAAGGAAAGGTACAACCCGGGACTGATGAGGTTTTGGTGTTAAAGCTGTGGGTAGAACCAGCTCTTGCACTCCCTAAACATCTGCAGAGTGCTCGCTGGTTTTATCTTGGTTCAACTTCTAGTTGCTGTTGTTGTTTTTAATCATAAAATGACTATTTGTGCAATGCAAATAGCCGAGCCTGCTGTGAGCCACTTAGCGTAGCCCAGAAATGTCACTCTCTGTATTCCTCCAGCCTCTCCCATGCGGAGGCAGACTGGGTTTTCAACAGCTGCACTGGGATGCTGGCCTCGCTCTTCCAGGAAAGCGGGATGTCACTCATCCCTCTTTCTGCTACCCTGGTCTTTCCCTCACTGTTTGGGATTGAAGCTTCCAGAGGTAGGACAGCCTTGTCCAGAATGGGTAAGGAACCATTGCCACTCCAGGCTTGCCAAATTGATTTGCTTATTAATGGATCCATGCACACATAGACATGGAGAGGATGCTCAGATCATAGAATCATAGAATGGTTTGAGTTAGAAGGGACCTTAAAGTTTACCTAGTTCTGGGACTTTAAAGATCATCTAGTTCCAGGACAATAAAGATCATCTAGTTCCAACCCCGCCTGCCATGGGCAGGGACACCTCCCACTACAACACCAGAGGACACCAGGGCTCTGAGCAACCTGACCTAGTTAAGAGGTGTCCCTGCTTATCAAAGGGGGATTGGACTAAATGGCCTTTAGATGTCCCTTCCAACCCAATACCTTCTATGATTCTAAGATGCTCCAGTTGCAGGATGTCCCTTGGACAGGTCCTGAGTGCATGGGATGTTTTTCTTTGCCACACCAAAGCCCCAAACCCCCCTCTTCCATGGGGTTTTTGCACAGCCCACCAAGGCTGTACGCTGTCTATTTATTCCCAGACCACATCTTAGCCCAAAGAGACAGATTGTTCTTGTCCAGCTGTTGACACGTTCAAGTTGTCCTTGTGCGTGTGAGCCGTGGTCGCTGCTGGGCTGCTTTCCCACCCCCAGGTGCAGACACCCACTGTCACAGGCACAGAGGGATTTTGCCTGCCACTTCCTAAGTGAGCAACAAGAGGCCACTTCTGAATCCTTCACGGTCATTACCTGACATGAACTGGGACAGGGCAACTCAAAAAAACAGGTCCCAGAAGATGTCAGGAGCCCCAGCCTTTCTCTTGCTTTGGCAGGGCTCAGTCCTGCCAAACATACCCTCTGTTGGAAGGTTTGGGGGTGGTTTTTCTACTGTGCTTCCTGAGCACAAGTCTCCATGCTGCCTTCTAACATGACATTTGAGAGGGGACTAGCTTGGGACTGGGGTGGAAGATGCCCCCTGGGTGCTTAGCCACAGTCTCAGAAATACTGGAAAAACCAGATTCTCTCCAAGTGACCAAAAATGTGGAAATCTTCACTTGCCCAGTTTGTTCAATCTGAGCACTTTTCCTGGGGTTCAAACCAAATGCTTTATTTCAATTCCATGTCACTTCTGTATTGATGGCTTCCAAAGAAATTTAAGCAAAAGGACCACTTTGATGTTAGGCTAAACATCAAAGATGGAGTTTCCTCTCCCCATGCTTTAAACATGATACTTGATAGCCAGCTCCTACCTCAGAAATCCCTAAATCACTGCTTTCAAATAGCAGAGAAGACGATAACAGGAGATTTTCTTACTTTCCCCACAAATTTAATCTGTGATTGGAGAGGACAAGTCTTTGAGAGCATTGATCTTTGTCCAACCTCCACTCGCACCAGTAGGTTACCCGGCTCCTTCCCCATGTCCTGTAGTGCCCTAGAAATGACAACACACTAATCCATGAAACACCAGCTCCACAGGGGATGTTTCAGCCCAGAGGTGCCATTGCAGAGAGGTCGGGGAGAGGTGGGAGAAGGGCTAGCTTAGAACAGGAGAAGCACCTCATGCCTTCTCAGGGATGGTTGTGCTATCGGCAGGCGCTTGACTCACGTTCCCAGGCAGACATTTCAGTCTGCCCTGAGCATGCTCCGAGCAGATAAATGTGATTTTTAAAGTACCCTGGGCAACGTTATCTCTGGCAGCTCTGTGCAGTTTCAATGTTGGGAGTACAGGAATTGCTTTGTCTATATGGCAGAAGCTTAGAAGTAGAATCATAGAATGTATTGGGTTAGAAGGAACCACTAAAGGTCATCTAGTCCAACACCCCCACAATAAGCAGGGACATCTCTAACTAGGTCAGGTTGTTCAGAGCCCCATCAAGCCTGACCTTGAATTTCTCCAGGGATGGGGCTTCCGCCACCTCTCTGGGCAGCCTGTTCCAGTGAAGTACAATGAATTGAGTGGAAAACCTCCACCAGAAGAACAGAGAGCACATCCCGCCCATGGTAACCGGCCTGGTAGGGGGTGGAGAGGGGAAGGGAAAAGTCTTGGGGACTGCTGAGTTGGCAAAAGATCTGTTGGGGTGTGGAGGGGTTTGGGGTGAGGAAAGTGGAGGTGAACAGGAGATAGGTGTGGACCATAAGGAGGCCACCAAAGCAGAGCCACGCTGGACCTTGGCCACTCCATGTGGGGATGTGACACTTTGTCCTGCTCTGGTACCAGCAAGGAAATGGATGGAGCTGAGGGAATAAACACAGAGGGGGGACAAAACCCTGGGAAATGATCTCCAGTGGGTCTGCGTGGTGGCAGGTGTCCCTGGAGAGACCCCGAGCAGCGTACGTGGGGCTAACAGCTGAGCCAGCAAAGCCTTGGGGAAAGTTCCTACTCACCCTGCTCGCGACACAGCCGTGGCTCCTCGCCGTTCTCAACAGGCAGGCAGCTCCAGCAGCCCCCATCCCTTTTATACACGTGCCAAGTCAGGACCGTCTGGTTTTTTTTTTACACCTTCTTAATATCAGGAGGGCTAAAAATACTATAACGTGCGGGTGAAAATGCTGATATTGCTGCTGCCAACCAAAGCCTCTGCAGGCCTGGCACTTCTGTAGAACTTAGGGGCTGGGGTGTATTTACAGGAGGGGCAGGGGAGAGATAAGAGGCTTTCTCTTATCAGCAGCCGGGCTTTGGCAGGGCAGCAGTGGCTGGCTCTGCCCAGCTGGCCCGTGTCCATCCCCTCTGCCCAGGAGGTAGAACAGCCTATTGCTTTAGGTATTTCTGCAGGGTTTCTCTTTCCTTGGCTTTTTTTCTGGGCACCTTTCACTGCGTTCTTATAGTGCTTTGAATTTCACCATCCTGGCTTTGCCTTGGTGAAAGCCAAGAGTAGAGCTATCCAGCGAGGTGATGGGGTTGTCCTCTCTCTTTCCCTCGTCTGCTCATTAGTGCTGCTTGGAAAGATCTTAATGTTTTGTGAGATGCTCTTGGACCAATTCACAACACCTTTGCAATCATAGAATCACTTAGGTTGGAAAAGACCTCTAGGATCATCAAGTCCAACCTTCATCCCAACATCTCCCTGACCCCTAGGCCATGCCCTGAAGCACCACGTCTACTTGTTTTTGAAAACCTCCAGGGATGGTGACTCCACCACTTCCCTGGGCAGCCTGTTCCAATCCTCTGCATCTGCCCTGATCTTACCGTATCGCTGATTTTCCCACTCTTCTGCAAAATTCCTTGTGCCACCAGGCTGCATCTGCTCCCTTGGAAGGGGAACTATTTATTCTGGCTTTGCACAGCACAGACTGCTTTGCAGCCCTTGTCTTTGGCTTGGTACCCTGGGAAGTCCCCAGCGCATGTCAGGATTAAGAACACTGCCTTATAGAGGTGACCAAAAATTTGAACCACGGATGTTGAAATGTTGTTCTTTATTGTTATTATCTAAGCATGTTCCACTAAGTGGCATCATATCCCTTGTTTCTGTTCACTCATCTTAATGCTGCCTCCAAATATTGAAAATTTTCTTCATCAAACACGCAGGAAATAATAAGGGAGGAAAAATATTTGCCAACGAAGTGGAAATGTATTTTTGGAAGAATTTTGGCTGAAAACGGGGAGGGGAAAAAAAAAAAGGGAGAAAACAATTACTTTGGAAAAGAGGAGAATCATTTCATTTAAACTCCCCCCAGCTCACTCCCTTTACCTGGGGTTCAGAAACCACAGCTTCTCAATGCTGCAGGTTCTCCCCAGCTTCCCTCCCAGTGTGGGGCTGGCTCTGTTTTGGATGCAGTGACCACCATAGCCAGCTGCTGGAGAGCACAACGTGTCTTCTGGGTCCTAGCAATGAGACCTTCCTAATTTGCAGAAAATGGTTTCAAAATGAAATTTTCACAGCGAGTGGGTTTTGGCAGCAGGAGGCTGGCAAAGGGAGGTCCTGGGTCTTTGGGGAGACAGCACGAGATGCCATAGCTCAAAGATGTTTCCAGTTACGTGTGGCCATTAACGGGTCTGTTTTGCAATTAATGGCCCTGTGCCGGTCTCTGCCCAATCCAGAGACCTACTGAAACACAGCAAAAGGTTCTGTAAAGCATCACATCCCCCTGGCTGGTGTAGTTTTGGAGCCAATGTATGAGCTGAAGCCTCTAGGAAGACCTATGGACCATGGTCTGGCTGTGGTGGACCCCAATGAGACCGTGGTTCCTTAGTCTGGGAAACCAGTGACATCTCACCTGGGTGCTGGCCATGTCCTTCCACTGGCTACAGAAACAGACTCGGCTCATCCATGCTCCCTAATGAGACAGCTAAGGTGAGGTTGAACTTTGATAAGCAGTGAGTTGTCACTGTCCTTGCCATGGGACTCTTTTGCTAGATCACAGAATCATAGAATCATTTAGGTTGGAAAAGACCCTTGGGATCATCAAGTCTAACCATCAACCCTACTCTACGAAATTCTCTCCTAAACCTTATCCCCCAACACCACATCTAAACGACTCCTAAACACATCCAGGGATGGTGACTCAACCACCTCCCTGGGCAGCCTATTCCAGTATCTGACTACTCTTTCTGTGAAAATTTTTTTCCCAATGTCCAAAGGATGAACTAAAGCTTTTGTGGTTGAAACAGAAGGAAAAAACCCATACCAGACAGACCAAGGGATTCACCAAAAGGTGATGATGGGTCACCATGGCTGGGCAGAAGCCTATTGACCATTTAACAGAAGCAAAAGGGTTTAGCAGGTGAGCTTGCAGGGAGAATTTGAAGCAGAGGGATGAGGCGTTGCCATGATTGTATTTGAGGACTTTTCTCAGCATGCAGATAGACAGGAAAATAGCACGAGGTTGCTTGCTTGGAGATACAGCAACTGGCAGAGGATGATCCAGGTGAGCCTGGAGGTGGAGTTGGGATCAGAGGTGAGACAGAAGAGGGCATAGAGCCTTAGATGACAAAGGCAAATCACTTATAATCACTTATTCCCTCCTTCCGCAGTGCAAAGAGAATCAGGATACAGAAAGAGTTGACCTGACCAAGGCAAGGAGCTAAAAATACTCCTGCTGAGAGGTATTTTTGCATGTGCAATGAAGGCAAATTTGCATCAAGTGCGCTCAGATGAGAGGCTGTGGCAGTAACCCTGTGTGGAGACAAGGGCCTTGATGAGCTGGTGGGCAGGGGAGGGCATTGCTTTGAAATGCCAGGTGGGATGGGCATTGTAAGAAAAACTGCCCACACCAACTAAGGATGCTATGGATTTTCTCCTCATTATCCACCTATGGCAGGAAGGGTCAGTTTCTATATTCAGTCCTAGCTGTAGGTGGGTGTTTGCAGATCAGACCAAGATCCATATAGTTGTGCTGTCTCCACCTTGGTTGTATGGCATAGCGGAGAGCAGATAAGTTGTCCCATGGGGTTGGATGTAGCCCCCAGGGCATACCCAGCCCTGAGCCATGGCATTGCCAGCATCACAGAGGAGCGAGAAATATCAGACAGACAAGTATCTGTCTCTAGGCTGGGGCTGGTCTCCTGCTGTTTGCTTCATCTCTGCAGAGCCATGAGCAGCTTGGGCTTTGCAGGACTGGAGTCCAACGTGATGCCTCCGAGAGGGACTGGCTGTGGGCTCCCAACCAAGGCGTATGGATTGTGGCAGCAGTTCTGCAGCCTTCTCATGCAGAGCGTGGTTGAGAAAGTAATTTTCATTGTAATCTTTTATTTAACTTGTGAAGCCTTCCAGACTCAGGGAGTCTCTTGGCTCCAAAGCCAAGAGCTGGGTTTTGGGGTTTTTGTTGTTGTTGTTTTGGTTTTGGTTTTTGGTTTTTTTTTTTATAAAGCACTCAGCAGGAATCCAGAATTTAAGAGACAAGAGAGAATTGCTCACTCTTTGGATACTGGCAGCGAGCCGCTTTTCCAGTTTATTTCCCTGGAAAGAGGGGATGAATACAGGGAAATAAAGCATAGGCAGTATTTTAAAGTCCTCCAGCCAAGCACCTTCACCTACCATAGGTCTGGGTTGGCTTTTCAAGCCTGCAACCTTCCTAGCCTGGCAGATCCGAAGCCCAGAGCGGGCAGGGAAACCCACGGCTGGTTTTGAAACCAGAAGTGAGTGTCATTCAGGAGGGAACTCCAACTCAAATCAAAGCATCCAGGAGGGGCTGAGTTCAGTCTGGCCACTCATAAACTAACACCATGTTGTTCTTGTAGCTAAAAAAACCTGATTTACTTGGAGTTTGCAATTTTCCAGTCTACAAGGGACGGCTGCTGGATGCTGGTTGTCCATCCATATACTTGATTCAAGACTTGTTGGCCAAAGTGTGCATTTTGTGGGTCAGGGCCACCTTGTTTTTCTGTTCGTGCAACACTTCCTGGCTTGGGGTTAGTGTCTGAGTGGTGCTGCTCATGTCGAAGAAGCAAGCCCAGCTGGGGAAGGATTTGTGCTCTGGGGTGGCCTTTAAAAGCACAAGATTTAAAAAACAAGCAGAAAAAGAGAAAACAGGTGATGCTGCAGCATGTTCCCCGATTTGGAGGTCTCCCTAATGCTGTGTTTAAAGGTTTTTTTTCTACAGTATTCATAAAGTTAAGAAATTGGGAGCCCAGAAAAAATAAATTGGAAACTGGGTTTCCTGCTTTCTCACCTGAGGCTGTAAGATAAACCACAGAGACTTGGTGTCTCCTAATCAGACAAGGAACATGAGTGAAAATGCCCATGTGTCTCAGCTTCTCTTTTTACACCCTTGCAGGGGCTTGAGCTCACAACCTCTTTGACCACTCGACACGTGGGACCCAATCTCAAGTGGGACCTTTCCCTGCTGCTGCAGCCCAGGGAACAGATTTACAGTGCTGTTGAAAGATCTCTTGATGGGAACAAGCTCGTGTTTGGTAGACCTCACCCATCTGCCATGGGGAGCTGGAGCTGCTGTGGTGCAAAGGTACGTTTTTGAGGAACAATAAGGGAAATCATGCATCAGACACGTCTGTCACCAAGTTGCCTCATCTTATGCATCACTGTCTTTGACGACCTTTTTCAAGTGCTTTCTCTTAATGAATAGTTATTTTTCACAAGCTGAGGAAGAACACAGGGCTTTTGATAGTTCCCTTCTGTCATCCTTCCCTTTCCTTTCCTTTGTTTTGTTTTGTTATTTCTTTCAGGTGAACACTTGAACCAGAAATGAGTCAACTCTTTTTCTTTTCTCTTCTTTTTTTTTTCTGATCAAAAGCACAGAACATCCCGCAGAGAAGGAGCACATTCTGCTTTCTGAACTCACCGTGCTGGCATGTCACAACCACGACGATGTGTTTGATGAGCTCCTAATAACACTGCAAAGAGCTATCCCCTCTTGAAGCCCATCTCCTGGCACCAATCTGACACTAAAATCTTTGAAGCTTGGACAAGTATTTAATTGACATCACCGAGCTGGCCCGGAATCACCGTGTCAAAGCTGCCAGGCTGCTGCAAGACAAAGTGAAAGAACAATGTAAGTGACTTTTTGTTTAGAGGAGGCTGGAGTGGTGGGGAGGCACAGCCAAGGGTTAGAGCACAAGCTCCCTGGTGCATTTCCATGCTTTGCTACCCTATGGAATGTCTTACCGTATAGAGCAGATGATGGCCCATAGGATTTCCTGATGGTCTGGTAATATACACAGCAGTAGGGTTGGTTTTGGCTGTGTTTGGTTGCCTGGTGATATCAAAATTCCCCTTGGCTCAGCTGATGCATAAGGACATACTAAGGTTGTGTGCAGGTCTGCTCGTGGGTCCTGTCCCAGTCAGGAACTGGTGCACCATGAAAGACCTTGTGATTACACAGTATCCCAAATATATGGGTTGTTCTGGGTATTTAGTAAGGCTCTCAGTGTTGGGAAAATTTCCAAATACTAGTCTCGGGGAAAAGGTGGGGAAAATTAGGGACTAAACCTCCAAGTCCTTGTGGCCTGTTGGCTAGACAAAAGCAGAGAGTCCATGGAGTCCACATGGACCCCACAGCAGGTTTCCAGTCATGCCGTTGGGCTGTGACAGTCTACAAAGCAAAGCCGCTCATACCACCACCAGCAAATCTGCCAGCAGAAGAGGCCACAGGATGCCACCAGGTGTGTAATGATGAATACACCTCCCAGCTTGCACTAGCAATGTTCAGCATGTCATGTCTTCCGGTTTTGCACTGGTTCTTGTCTCCTTTCCATCTGCCCTGGGTCATGTCTGAGTCAGAGCAGACAGGACAGCCTGTCACAAGAGATGAGCTCCAAGAAATGTGCCGCTGCTGGTTGTTTTTACTTGTCCCTGCTTTGCAAGGATGGACTGTGTGGGAAGAACAAATGATCTATCCTTGCAGATTGAAAGGGAGGCAGAAAATAAACAGTATTTTAATGCAAGATTGTGCTTGAAAACCAGCAAGCCTGGATTTGAAGCCTTGATTGGGCTCTGAGATGACTTTGCAAGAAAAATGGACAGCTTTCAGTCCCTGGCACAATGACTGGGCAAGAAAAAGCCCTGAGCCAGCCCTTCTCCAAGAGTTAAGAGGAAGGATTCACCTTCCTCAGGAGCTTGGCCATCAACATGTCAGGAATTGGCTGTCCTGGGGCTGTAGTGTTGACTTACAGTTTTCTCTGTGGCCTAGTGGTCCCAAAATAATAGAGAAGGGACCTTGGATGACATCTATTGGAGAGGTGTAGGAAGGGAGAAGACAAGCTGGCTTCATCTGCGTGGGTGATACACCACTGCAAATGGACGGGCTGTTTTGGCTCGAAAATTCACTTCCATCTGGAGTGGGTGAGTAATAAAGCGTTTTGTCTCTGTTGTACAGCAATTAGGCAAAGGTACAGTCTGTAGTATGGGATGTTCAGCGTAAACATCATCTCAGTCAAACCCTCTGGGGGAACAGAGCAATGAAATAGAGTAATTTCTTAGTGGCAAGTTGTTTGCTGATGCTGTATGTGGGCAAAGGAGAAGTGAAGTCCATGGCTGGCTGGTTCTGCTTAGCAGCTGTGGGGCTGTTTGCTCTGGAACCAGAGGTTCTCTCCTCTCCTGGTCTGGTGACCAAGGACAGCCACCCCAAGCCATTGTATGGTTCTATGACAGCACACACGTTACTGACATTGTGTGAGTGAGGTGCAGGACTGAGATGTGTCCAATGTAATGTTCTCCTGGTGTTTCCACCAGTGGTCTAGGAGACCTGAGACAGAGAACTCCTGGCCAACAAGCTGAGGAGAGAGGTGCTTTTACTGCTCATGCGCACAGTAAGGTTCAGTTTATCACAGCGCCTTGTTCTTTTCCTCATGCAGGGTCATGCAGTGTTTGTGGGGACCCATGGGTGCTGCTTAGGTTTTCCAGGGGTTTTGCCCTCTCTAGAAGGACTATGTGTGTGCTTGGTGCTTGAAAAGCAGGTCTGATTTCAGCTGGCATCAGCTAGAGATCCGATATACACACCCTAGGACTATTTTCATTGGACTAATTATTGTTGCTGGTGTAACAAGCAGCTCTGTAATCATAACTTGTTCTTCATGGATCTCCCCGGACCCATTAAAGCCCATTGTAATCTGTAGGATCCCCGGAGTACGTGAAAATCAATAGCAGTGCCTTATGCATTACGATTACCACCAGGCAAAACTCAGAAATTCCTTTTTGCTGGAAAGTCCAATTCTCTGGAAAGCAGTGATTCAGAGCGACCAACTCTTCGGAAACCAGGAATCCTGAAATAAAAGTTCAGAAATCCCCTTTCTCGCTATCAGGAAAACTGCATGTTGAGCTTCTCCGAGAGAGCAGCCTCGCTTTTTCTTTTAATTTACTCTTAGTGTTTTATTAAACAAAAGCCCCACAAACCAGCTGCTCCTCTAATTAGTATTGAGTGAAACAGCTTCTTTTACCATCTAATTCAAAATGTCAGACAATTCCCTTCCAGCAGCAAGACACACCTCAGAGAAGCAGATAAGATGTTTCATTAGAGCAGTGGCTGCTTTCAATATTGCGGAAAACTGATCGCAGGCTAAAATGACAGCAGAAAAATACGGAGCTGGACCAGCAGGCAGGCAGGAGAAACCCTAGATGAAGTTAGCACCCAGCTGTTTTCCCAGACAGACCATTAGGTGTGATTGTCTTTTCTCTTTTTTTTCTTTTTTTCTTTTATTTTTTTCCCCTGAAAAATTGATTGATTTCCAAGAGAAAATTTCAGTCTGGCCACAACTTCATTTTCCTGACCAGCTGCAGTTCTGATATACCTGCAGCCAAGAAGGAAACTCCGTTTGCAGTGACATACATGCAGGTCCTCTGCAGACCCCCAGGAGATGGATAGGACAATCCATTTTCTGCCCATTTTACAGATAAATCATAGAATCATGGAGTCATAGACTGGTTTGGATTGGAAGGGACCTCAAAGATCATCTATTTCCAACCCCCCTGCCATGGGCAGGGACACCTCCCACTAGACCAGGTTGCTCAAGGCCCCATCCAGCCTGGCCTTGAACACCTCCAGGGATGGAGCATCCACAACTTCCCCGGGCAACCTGTGCCAGTGTCCCACCATGCTCAGAGTGAAGAAACAAGTCAGGTGTGACTCAGTCCAAAACTTCATCTGTATTTAATCACTTGTAGGAACTGTGGTTCCTGCTATGGAGCATGAGCTTTGAGGACAACCCCTACTTCAAAAAAATCCCAGTTTAACATCAAACATAGGAATTAAAACAAAAGCCACGTATGTACAAAGCAGCATTATTCCCTATGGGCAAGCAAATGAATAGACTGAGGTTATTCTGGAATTAGATGGAATCTAATCCAGTGGAATCCATGCCAGTGGACCTCCAAGCCCCGCACGCAGTCCTCTAAGGTGACAAGCAGGACCTCAACCTTACAGGGGCACAGCTGAGGGAAATGTCTGAACCAGGATAATACAGTAGATACTGTGCTGACGCAGTCATTTAGGTGTGTTTGCTAACACCCGGGCTTCTGCTCTCTCTGGAGGTGAGACTTCAACCTCGGTGTCCAGTGACTGCTCCAGCCATCAGACATGGCCATGGGTTGAGTTGAGAGAGCGAGGGTGGACCTCTGTCATGGATCAGAAGCCCTCCCACAGCCTGACAACCTTTCTGCTCAGCACCACACATTCCCGGCTATTATTTTTCTGACAAGTTGAGGTTTTCTGACAAAAATTATTTGAGGGATTCCTACTGTAACCTGTGATAGTTTCTACCTGCTTGTGCAGGGGATGTGGGCAGCAAGGATCAGAGGGGTTTTGGCACCACAGATTGGGTGAAAAAGAGCGTAGGAGGAAGCAGCACAGACATGTTTTACTTGGCTGGAAGTTACAGGAGAAGCTGGGAAGCCAGCTGGAGAGCTCTCCCTTGTAGGAGGTGAGGAGTTTTCCTACCTCCCTTGAGTGGGGGATTTTTACAGCTCCTCCAAGTCTGACAGACATGGACAGGTTTGCTGTAGGATGCTCAGCCCACGTGTGCTGGTGTCTGCAAGTTAGGTGTTATCACTGGAGGGCTCTGTGTCCCTCTCTGCTGAGTCAGCAATAGCCACAAGTCACCCTGTGACCACTACGGTCATCTTCATCTTGGCTTGGTATTGTCCCCATGGGACAGCCAGGGACCCGAGGACAGCGGGGAGCACACCACACACAAATAGAGGGCAGTTGTGCATTGCTGCTAGGAGCAAGACCAAGTCTTTTTGCATTGTTTGAGTAACAAACGGAGGAAATATCTGTAATCTCTCTTCCCTGCCACTCCTAGGGAGCTATCTCGTTGCCTTTCCTGTGGAGTCCTCTGCTGTGGTTCTGCCTGTGGGAACTGCTACCCAAAGGGATTATTTAAGCTTTGACCAGTTCTTCTCAGGAGTTTTGACAGGGTTACCTTTTTGCTCATCAGTCATTCATGGCAGGAGGAAAAAAACCCAAGTGATGCCCAGTATTATCTGTTTTGTGAGTTGAGATGATCTGGCAGCTCCTCTCCTGCAAAAGCTCAGCTTGGTGCAGCGTCACCATTTCTCAACGGTCTGTCTTCTTGCTGACCCTTCCCCAGCTGTTACATGCTCGGAGATTTTTCCTCCCAAACATATCCTCTTTCCAGCAGGTCAACCCCTCACCTGCACTGGTTATTTCTCCCCAGGTGCAGGACTCTACACTTGCCCTCGTTGAACTTCAATAGATTTCCCTCCAGCCAGCTCTCCAGCCTGTCCAGGACTCGCTGATTGGCAGCACAGCCTTCTTCCCATCCTGCTAGCCCCCTGCAATCCCACCTGCCCCCAGCTAAATAAGCCTTCACCCTGGCTGACATGGAACTGCTTCTCTGCATGGTTTTGGGAAAAATCCAGTTCTTTCTAAGTCTTTGTTTGAGAGGTTTGAGATGACCCATGGTCATTGAAGCTGGGAGCCTGGACACCTTGCAGCCTTTCCCAGCGAGCACACTTCTCTTCCAGCAGCACGTACCTGGATGCCAGACACCTTGGGACAGAGGTAGGACAAGTTTTGGTTCCTCCAAGTTACCTGTCTTTGCTGCAAATGTAGATTGTTCATCTCCTGCTCACTCTAGTAACACTCCAGCATCTCCTTCCTCCAAGTGGGACAGTTTGGCTTCAGCCAAGTATAATCAAAACTACTCACGTTGGTCCAGTTGTGGTCTCACAAGTCTGATACAACAGCATCAAAGTTTCCTTACCAGTACATCTTAGGATGACATTTTCCACAGATGCCTTAATTACTTAGGTTATAAATATCCCATATCTCCTCATCTCCTCTTTCATTATTTCCAAACTGCAATTATTTTCCCTTTTAGTCAAACTTTTTGTTTGATCCCCTCACTACACACACTCATACTTTATTAAATTCCACCCTTCTTAGCTCTCAGGCATTTTGTCTTTTATGATAATTTCCAATTCTTCCCTCTGCAGAGTCTTTATCTCCGTACCCACAGCAATCACCAGCCTCCTGCTCTTCCTTTAGTCAAAACTATTTCTGAAAGTATATATTTTTTAAAAGGAGCTCAATGTCTCACCTTTCAACTCCATTAGAAACTTTATTCTCATCCATCAGTTCGCCTCCCATTAAACCCCAGTGTTGTCTACACACTGTCCTCAGCTCGATGCTTACTCATCTTCACAGATTCCAAACAAATCCTCTTTTTCAGGTCATTACTGAATAAATAAGATGCCAGGTGTAATGTCAGCAAACGCAACACCGAGGTCCTCAGATAGAAGACCTCTCGCATTTCAATTTTCTAGGAAAACATTGTTTTATTGCAACACGTCAGGGAAGAAGGAAAGCAGCTGTGGCAGCTCCTGCTGTCAGGTAACACAAGCTTGTCTTGAGAAACAACTTATTTCATACCACAACAACAGAGGTTCATCCTACTTGTTTTTTTGGTGTCCATGGTGCAGACCCAAGATCCAGAGTAGCCACTTAGAATCCCTCGTGCTTACGAGGGAGAGGAGGTCTTGGTGGGCAGCAGTAGGTCTGGTGAGCTGCATGCGAGGAAGAAAGGTCATGATAAACCTCAATCTCATGATCAGCTTGATCCCTCAACCTGCTGTGGAAATCACCTTTCTCCTCAGCAGACTTCTACCCTGTCTTTGCACAGTAGACCGGACAATGAGCCACAGAATATCCATCTTTTCAGAGATCTTCCAAGAGCAAAGACTTTCAGGGGGCCCAGGTCTCGAACCACTGTGTCGCTTGCTGATTTTATTGCTGCAAAGCCAGAAATCAATCTGTCCCTGCATCATAAGCACTAAAGTTGCTGCTGCTCAGACGAACTGTTCCAGGTGAAGTTTTGGCAAATATCTTGGCATGTGAGCGTTTTAAAAATGACTTAATGACTCCAGAAAAATCCCAACCTCCAAACCGTGCAAGGACCAGTGAGACATCGCGTATTGGCAGGATGTGTGATGGGAGGTGGCCAGCACAATGCATCTGCAGCTTGCATGAGCCCACAGGGTTGGCTCTGTGGTTGGTTAGCCCTAACTGGGTGCTCAACAAATAACGTGTAGAACTGAAAGAGCCCAGAATCAGGATATTGTGAGGTTACAGACAGAGAAATTCATATTCTAGCCCATCCAGCAACACTATTTTCATCCAAATTCAGCGTTCTCTGAGGCCTTGATGTTTTTTTAACATGAAGCAATCCCCATTTTATTGGTTAGGAGAAATAATTGTAACATCCAACTCTGTAGATTTTTCATCTAGTCTCTCCTCTGAATGAGGGAACCAAATACTCTACAGCTTTTACTGATGTCCATTATGAAAGAACACAATGCCTATAAAATGTGAGCTGTAGTTTTACATTTTTCTGCATCCCCACAGCATTTCAATGTTACATGGATGCATGTTCACAGAATCCCAGCATGACAGGTGTTGGAAGGGATCTCTGGAGATCATCTCATCCAACCCCCTTGCTCCAGCAGGTCACCCACAGCAGAGTGCCCAGGATCATGTCCAGGCACATTTGGAATCTCTCCAGAGAAGGAGACGCCACAACCTGGGTTCCAGTTTGTCCCCGTTGCCCCTTGTCATGTCACTGGGCACCACTGACAAGAGTCTGGCCCCATCCTCTTGCCCCCACCCTTTAGCTCTTGATCAGCATTGATCGGATCCCCTCTGAGGCTTCTCTTCTCCAGCTCAACAGCCCCAGGGCTCTCAGCCTTTCCTCAGCACAGAGATGCTCCAGTCCCCCCCTCATCTCTGTAGCCACCGCTGGACTCTCTCCAGTAGTTCTTCGTCTCTCATGAACTGGGGATCCCAAAACTGGACCCAATACTCCAGATGTGGGCTCACTTGGGCAGGGTAGATGGGGAGAAGACCTTCCCTCAACTTGTTGGTCACAATCTTCTTAATGCACTCTGAGATACTACTGGCCTTCTTGGCTGCAAGAACATACTGTGGCTCATGTTGCTTGTGTCTTTCTAGTGCAACACTAGACTTACACTAAGGCCCCAGATAAATTTTCCCCCAAGCCACCATAGCCCCAGAAAGAGAAGAAAATACTGACTGTCTGTGTTAAATGCAAGAAAAATGTTCTCTGGGGAATGAACCAATTTATAGATTCAGGAACTGGTTGCTAAAGGTGAGATGAGAGTTAGGGAAGACTTGCTAAATTTCTCAGTGCACTCTATTTTCTTTAATTGGCATTTTCTCCATGCTGACATGTTTGTGAGGGTCCCTAGGACAGAGGAACTTCACTAAATCTCTTATCTCTTATACTATAAAATCTTTCAGACACAAGTTGAGGTGTATTTTGTCCCCCCAGGTGGAAAGTATGCAGATACCACTAAGGATTTATATTTTTTATTTCCTTGGATGCTTTGCTTCCAGGGCTGACATCTTGGTGTTACATTAATGAAGCCCACTCCCAGGCAGAATTGCCTCACCAGGCTCATTTGTGTGCTGCGAGATAAGGGAATGAATTTGGCCGGTTGTCAGTTAATTAACAGACCGCTGATGAATTTGTCCCACTATCAGCAGGGTATTATTGCTCTCCTGGGCACCTGCTGCCAACGGGAGGAGGAGGACAGAGAGTTTCTGTAACATCTGTGCTACAGAGCAAGTGGCCCCCAGGGTCTGTACCCCTCCACCAAGGGTGAGCACTGTTGCTACTCCCAGAGAGATTAGTAGAATGGTTTGGGTTGGAAGGGACCTTTCAAGGTCATCTAGTCCAACCCCCCTGCCCTGAGAAGGGACATCTGCAACTAGAGCAGGTTGCTCAGAGCCCCAGCCAACCTCACCTGGAATGGTTCCAGGGATGGGGCATCGACCACCTCTCTGGGCAACCTGGGCCAAGGTCCCACCACCATCAGCATTAAAAATTTCTTCCTTCTGTCTAGTCTAAATCTCCATCTTTTAGTTTCAAACCAACCCCCTTGTTCTGTCACAAGAGGCCCTCCTAAAAAGTCTGTCCCCATTTTTCTGACAGGGCCCTTTAAGTACTGGAAGGCCCCAAGAAGGTCTCCTCAGAGCTTTCTCTTCTCCAGGCTGAACAAGCCCAACTCTCAGCCAGGGCTTCCAGCTCTCCCATCATTTCTGTGGCCCATGTTTGTATGGTGGGAAATGCTGCCCAAGAAGCAGTGACTGAAAAGGATTTGGGGGTTTACCCGTTAAGTCCTAGTGCCCAGTGTGATGCTATGACCAAAAAAGCTGGCAAGGCTTTGTATATGTGAGGTGAGGCATCTCAGCTAGGAAGGTGGGATCAATTTGGTGACCTAGAGCCACCTGAGTTATCCTCACTTCAAGAAGCGGAGGTCTGAAAATGCAATTTTCAGATACATCATCAGGGTTTTTTAAAGGCTTCTCCTGATTTGCAGACCAAAAACCACTGCCCGAAGTCAGGAGCAGGGCTCTGCTGGAAGCCAGCAGCTGGGAGAGCAGAGGCAGGCTTTAGGTCAGGGCAGGGCAGTGGGCACAGGGTGCCTCATAATGTGGACACAGAGGTAACGCTCTGTGTGAATGGATTTCTCTTTGGGTGTGGGTTCTGATGGCAACCTCCGCAATTTTCCACAGCAACCTCTTGCTTTATTCTTCTCCCTGGCCCAGGCACTGCTAACTTCAAAATATCTATCAGGCAGAGCATGGTCTGCACTGAGCTGACAAACACATTGTCTCCTGGCCAGCAGCCCAAGACTGACCATTTGCAATTGTCTTTGGACTCTGAGGCCTCTCGGTACCGTAATCTCAGGGGCTGTGTTTGTGCTACTGGCTAAACCCAGTCCCAAGACCTCTCTCTGTCTTGCTGTTTGTTATCCATGTTATAATCTCTGAAGTCCTTTGTAGAAGCAAAGCCCAAGCAGATCTGTACTTTCATTTATCCTGCCTGAGCCATCTGGAGAGGAGTAGGACTATGTAACACAGGGGCAGCGCTGGGTCAGACAGGACATCCATCTAACCCCATGTCTTGTGTCTGCCCATGGCCGAAAGCAGGATCCTAGAGAAGGGTGGAAGAGCAAAGCTTCGTGTCCAAGCACGATCCTCCCAGCCTCTAGGCATGATGCCTCAGACACTTCTGGAGCTGAAAGTAGCCTCTGTGCACTTAGCAATTCTCAGTTAATTTCTCCCCTAATTTGTCTGGACTCCCTGTGAGCCCACATAAGCTGTCAGCATCCATAGGATCCTGTAGCAAGCAGATACACAGCTCACATGTGAAGAACCATCTCTGCAAGCCACTCTCATATATGTGGCCCTCACTGTCAGCCTTCTCTGCACCATCAGCAGTTATCCCAAGACCTTCCTGGGAATGACATGGCTGTTTCAAGCCAGGTCTGTAAGACAGACCAGGTAACGTAGACAGAAAGTACCTTCATCACACAAAAGGTTTTCAATCATTTGAAGACCTTTAAAATCATTGAGTCCAACTATTAAGATCATCAGGCTCATCCAGCTCTTCATCCCATGCAGATGTAGCCCATGTCTCCCTGGGGTATCAGTTGTAAGTGCAACAGTTGTGCTAACTTCATTTGGAGTTACAAATTCCAAGAAAATGCAGGACCTATAGTTCCAGAGTTAACACAACATAAATGTTATGTTACTAAACAGGACTTTAAGGAACCACAAGGGGACAACCAGAACCCATGGGATTTAAGCATTTCTGGTTTGTTGTTCACTTTTTCTTTTTTAATTGAAGCCCTACTGCAAGGAATTAAAAGCAAACATTTTTGGAAGAAGGGATACACTTGGTCATAAGTAAATCTGTACAAGCTTTACCCACCCCTTTTGGAGCTGCTCAGAGCTCTGGGATCTTCTGATGTACGTCTCTCTGTACTGAGTTGCTTTAATGGAAATTTGGTCTTCACTCCTCCATCTCCTACACACATCTGCAGCCCTCACTTTTGTGTACTTTCTGCCAGGCTTGGAAATGCACCTGATGGAGAACCTGCTGAAGAGGGAGCAGGAGATGGACAGCAGCATCGCTTGAGGTGCACCATGCTGGTGGTCTCTCAGTCCAACCTCTCCCTGTCAGCAGCCCTTGCCTCCACTCCTTCACCAACGGCTGTCAGCACCCTGCCTTGAAGCACAGGGCCAGATGCCAAGGGTAAGTAATGAAATGAAGCAGAAAGACTGACAAGGAAGCAGAGGTGAGGAGCAGGGAGGATGCTTCCATACTTGGATGGGAAGATCTAGGGTTCAACAGAGAGGAGAGGCCAACAGAAGGGGAGTTGTCAGGAATCAGAGCTACTCAGCAACTCCCTTTAGCCTAAGGTCATTCTCAGCATGGAGGCTTGGTGTGGAGATGATCACAGAATTGTCTAGATTGGAAAAGAGCTTTAAGATCATTGAGTCCGATTAATAACCTAACATTAACAAATCCTCAACTAAACCACATCCCTAAGGACTACGTCTACACGTCTTTTAAATACCTCCAGGGATGGGGACTCCACCGTTGCCCTGGGCAGCCTGGGACAGCCCTTCACAACCCTTTCATGAAAGACATTTTTCCTCATCTCTAACCTAAACCTCCCCTAGCACAACTTGAGGCCATTTCCTCTTGTCCTATCACTTGTTCCTTGGGAGAAAAGACCATCCTCCACGTCGATACAACCTCCTTTTGGGTAGTTGTTGAGAGTGAGAAGGTGTCTCCCCTGAACCTCCTTTTCTCCAGGTTCAACAACCCCAAGTCCTTCACCTGCTTCTCACAAGGCTTGTGGTCCAGGCCCTTCACCAACTTCGTTGCCCTTCTCTGGACACGCTCCAGCCCCTCAAGTTCCTTCTTGCAGTGAGGGGCCCAAAACTGAACCCAGTACTTGTGATGCAGCCTCACCAGTGCAGAGTACAGGGGAAAAATCACCCCTTTGGTCCTTCTAGCCACACTAGCATACCTCATTGTGAAATCCCCTCCTGTGCTATCACTTTCATGGGTAGGCTGATGAGTCTTTGGAAGTCCACCTGTCCTGTATGGCCAAGTGCAAGAATAACTGAGGCTACAGTGTGGGAATTTCAGACTGAGTGCTGCAGGAAATCCAGGAGGCTTGTGGCCGTGCTTGGGTTCAGCTCCCTCCCCTCAATACAGGACAGATCCTCCACCAACAGGTTGGTGCCTCTACTCGGTTCAGTTTCAGGTTATATCCAATAAGACTTTACAATGGGTTTTTAACTTCATAAAGAAGCCAACCCCTGGCACCAGAGAAAACAGAACAAGGCAATTTCTGCTGGTGGAGAGGAAGAGTGGCCTTTACAAGAGGAGGACGTACAAGGACAGCTGTGGAGGAGAGTGGCCACACAGTGATTTCTCCATGGTCCACATTATTGCAGTATCAATAACAGAGCTAATGGTCCTACGGTTCCAGATACAATGTGCAAGACTGTTAATAGCGTCTGCTGACTTTTACTCTCCTTGGCAAACCATTGCCTGCGTCTCATGTTTCGAAATGCAGCTGGGCTCCAGCCTTCCCTCACCAAGTGGTGAAGGCAAGGGAATCCATGCCCATGTGCTGCTCTTTAGCAACACAAACAGCACAGCCAGATTCCACTTAGCAGGGCTTGCTCACTCCCCAAACACTCAATGCTTGGCCATGAGCACGTCAGCTCATTCCTGACGGCTCCTTGAGCACAACGGGTGCTGTGGTAGAGTCATGAGCAGGTTAAAGGATGGCTGAGAACCTGTGAGGTACCCTGGAATGGAATCATAGAGTGGTTTGGGTTGGAGAGGACCTCCAAAGGTCATCTAGTCCAAACCCCCTACAATAAGCAGGGACAT
The DNA here is from genome assembly GCA_013400335.1 of Eurystomus gularis. Classification (NCBI taxonomy): domain Eukaryota; kingdom Metazoa; phylum Chordata; class Aves; order Coraciiformes; family Coraciidae; genus Eurystomus; species Eurystomus gularis. Next base: position 75,831 of record VZZY01016144.1, read on the forward strand.
CTCCAACTAGATCAGGTTGCTCAGAGCCCCATCAAGCCTGACCTTCATCTGCAGGGATGAGGCCTCCACCGCCTCTCTGGGAAACCTGTTCCAGTGATCCACCACCCTCATATTAAAGAACTACTTCCTAATGTCCGATCTAAATCTACCATTTTCTAGCTTAAAACCATTACCCCTCATCCTGTTGCTACAAACCCCTGTGAACAGATCCTCCCCCACCTATAAGGTCCTCCCAGAGCCTTCTCTTCTCCAGGCTGAACAACCCCAACTCTCTCAGCCTGTCTTCATAGGAGATGTGCTCCAGCCCTCTCATCATTTTTGTGGCTCTCCTCTGGACATTTTCCAACAGGTCCACATCCTTCTTGTGCCTGGGGCTCCAGGAACAGGCTTGATCCCTTGTCAAGGTCAGGGGTGTGCTGTAGTTCATCTTCTTGGTATGATCAGTTCCATTTTCTCAGTTCCTTTCATGATTCTGGAGATGTTTGTTGGCTCTTGTAACTCTTGTTTCATTTTGGCCTTCTCTCTACCTCTCCTGGGTCTATCAGCAACACTAGGTTGCACTTCATCATAGCAACATAGATCTGGAGTTGGAAGGGACCCATTGAGGATCACTAAGTCCAACTCCCCACTCCTCACAGGACTACCTAACACTAAACCAACCATCAGCACACTCCTCACCACGCTCAGGCTCAGGTGCTTGAAGTGCTGGGGCCTGAGTTGTGGGCCCCAAGTTGGAGTTGACTTCTGAATGAGTCACAACCCAGCAGAATGTTTTGTTTTTCCTATTGGCTTCATGTTCCAGAGGCAGAACCTGGCCCACCTGTGTCTTTGTTGCTCTGCCCTCACCCAGGTGGTCGTGGTTGGGGTGGTGGGCCAGGCCAGGATTGTATCAGCCAGGAGCTGATCAGCTGGAGGAGCTTCCTCTTGGGTGTGGCTTCTGTTGGGGCTGGTTGTGTTTTGCAGAGCTCTCTCCTTCCACGTGAAGAGCCACTGAGGAGTCATCTCTGTCGTGTGCAGCAGGTGATGCTGGCACCACAGTGGGCAGCAGAGGAGCTGGGCCCACAGGAACCTGTGACAGGACTGTCTGAAAGAATACTTGTGAGGGGATGTTGCTGAGTTCAGTGTTGGCCTGTGTGATCAGGCAACTGATGGCAGCATCAAATGATGATGGCTGAACCAGCACAACAGTGCTTTGGGTTACAGATACAATCTTGTACTGGGACAGGGCCAAGGGGATCCAGTTTGCACTGGGACGGGGCCCTGTCTATTCTTGAAGGGAATCAGAGGACCCATTTTGTAATGGAACTCGTCCTAGTCTGTAATGGGAATGCATTTGTCCAACCTAAAGGTAGTGAAGAGCCTGAGACCCCAAACAGCAGTTCAAGTTGCAAAGATAGAGATGAAACGCTGTAGCTCTGAGAAGATCTATATGGCTGGCTTGGATGGATCACATTCATCCATTACGAGCTGTACATGCTGCCATCTCCTGCTGTATGCTACTCAAACTGGTGCACCAAAGCCACTCTTGCTGTGTGCTTGTTCCAGCAGCAGAGACCTGCTTGGAATCACTCTTCTTCCTTGTGGACTTCTCATCAGCTATGGGAAGAAGGGACACAATGTCCAGATGATGAGTAAGGGAGTTATTCATAGAACCACAGAATGGTTTAGGTTGGAAGGGACCTTTAAAGGTTATCTAGTCCACTCCCCTTGCAGTGAGCAAGGACATCTGCAACTAGAGCAGGTTGCTCAGAGCCCTGGCCAACCTCATCTGCAATGGTTCCAGGAATGGGGCTTCCACCACCTCTGTGGGCAACCAGTGACAGCATTATTTTGGGACTTCACCTACTCACTGCCTAAATAAGTCCCAGCTGCCCTTTTATGCTGGGAGGTCTTCTGTGCAGGATTCCAGCAGTGGTACAGACAGATACCAGCTTCTCAGTAGGTGCTCTGGGACTTATGGCCAAACCTGCAGATCAGAAATAATCCTTAAGATCTTTTATGGACAGCTAATCCACAATGTTTAGACACAACTTATAGGTGCAGACGATGCTAAAGGCAATCCCCTGTTTATTGGCTTAAGCTGCAAATGAGATGGTGGTCTACAAAAAGCTGAAGAATTGGAGCAGAAGTCTTACTGTGATGGGTAAATGCTGTATTTTAGCCAAGCGGGCTAAATTAATCAGGGGCCAGATCTGAGAAATAGAGGCTGAAGCATGAAATCTGGGGGGGAAATTTCTGAGGAATGGCTGAGGTAACTGAGGTTGTGTAGCCTGGAGAAAAGGAGGCTCTGGGGAGACCTTCTCGCTCTCAACATCTACCCAAAAGGAGGTTGTAGCGACATGGAGGTTGGTCTCTTCTCTCAGGGAACAAGTGATAGGACAAGAGGAAATGGCCTCAAGTTGCACCAGGAGAGGTTTAGTTTGGACATGAGGAAAAATGTCTTTCATGAAAGGGTTGTCAAGGCCAGGCCCAGGCTGCCCGGCGCGGTGGTGAAGTCCCCATCCCTGGAGGGGTTTCAAAGCCATGGAGATGTTGTGTTGAGGGACATGGTTTACTGGTGAACTTGGGAGTGCTGGGTTAATGGTAGTACTTGATGAACTGAAAGGTCTTTTCCAACCTAAATGATTCTATAATTCTATTCTATGAAACAGAGGGAAAAGAAGAAATTTAGAGGAAGCAAGGGACAGCAGTAAGCCAGCCCAAAGCTTGTTGCTTCATCTTGCACAAGTGGGAGATCTGAGGTCTGTTGACCACAGTTAGATCCAGCTTCCCAAAAAGATTCATTCTGAGTGCTGGGGCTTCCCAGATCACCATTCGTTCTTACTGGGAAGTGACAGGGCTCAGAGCAGAGGGAAGGACGTGGAAGAAACCACTGCTTTTTGTTTCCCAGTCCAGTCCCAGCTTTGGGTTGCTGATGGAGCGGTGAGGGATGTCTGACTCATCAGGCACTGTGCTGTTTTGCAGGAGCCATACAGAGCTCCTGACACCCTCTGATTTTGTTTTACATAAAGTAGATACACCCCAGTGCCAGATGTGCTATCTCACATTGCCCTTTAGCAGAATCCTTCGGCTCTCCAAACCATGTCATGTTTATGTAGACTCTCGAGCCCCAATTACGCAATCTTTCCCATTCTCTCCAGCCAATAAACATCCAATTAAAATCTGCAGTTACCATGGTTTCATCCTCACCAACCTAGGTGGTTTAGATGTGAAGTTTGGGTTTGTGGAGAAAAAAAAAACACACCACATTTTCTTGTTAGGAAATGTGCTCACTAGACTGATGGTCTTAAAATCTTCAGCCCAATTTGCATCTGGGGTTTTTTGATGCTATTATCTGGGGGGCTTTTGAGTACTCAAATCAGTGGAAAGGTTAGAGCTCAGGAATGGTTTGCCATGACAAATACATTGTTCTCAGGGTAAATTTAAGCAGCCAGGGTGGAGGACTGGAGCTGGGGAATCTTTGCTGGAGTATACGAATGTGCTGTTGGAAATAGTTTGTTGTGGGTAAAAGCTGGGTTTAATTGTAGCCTCTTAAAATCCCCGAATGTCATATAAAGAAAAGAGCTTTACAACAAAACACGTCTTTTAGGGCAGAGTTGAAAATGAATGTAAAGCCTAGAAACAAAGCGGAGTTCCCTGGACTGAGTTACAAACCCATAGCTTTTGTCACGCATGTGACATGTCTCCATGTCCTGCTTTTCAGGATCCTTACGTGGCAGAGGAAACCAGGCTCAAACCCCTGGCTCCATGCAATACCTTAGGGATCAGGCACTGGTATCCAAGTAATTCCTCCAGTTATCCCCACAGGGAGAACAGGAGGCCACAGCAGGCAGGCCACAGCAGCTGCAGAGATGGAAAGCAGAATGTCAGCAATATGGCGAAGTCATAGAACCATAGAATCACAGAATGTTTGGGGCTTTACAGCTCATCTAGTCCAACATTCCTGCTCTAAGCAGGGACATCTGCAACTAGAGCAGGTTGCTCAGAGCCCCAGCCAACCTCATCTGGAATGGTTCCAGGGATGGGGCATCGACCACCTCTCTGGGCAACCTGGGCCAGGCTCTCAGCACTCTCAGTGTCAAAAATGTCTTCCTTCTCTCTAATCTGAATCTCTCTCTTCTAGTTTAAAACCATCACCCCTGTCCTGTCACAACAGGCCCTGCAAAAATTCTGTCCCCAAATTTCTGATAGGCCCCTTTAAGTACTGAAAGGCCACAAGAAGGTCTCCCTAGAACCTTCTCTTCTCCAGGCTGAACAAGCCCAACTCTCTCAGCCTGGCCTCCCAGCAGAGGGCTTCCAGCCCTCAGTTTACTTTTGTGGCCTCCTCTGACCACACTCCACCTGGTCCATGTCTTTCAAGTCCAGCTCTGCTGAACCCCATGGCATGTTGAGACAGTGCAAAACTTGGCTGTGATATAGACAAATAACATAATTCTTAGCTCTCCAAGCCCTCGGTTCACACCTTCTCCCTTGGCAAACCTAAGGGAAGGCACAGGGAAAAAAATGTTGACTCTGAAACATCAGTTTGTCTGCAGAGTGTCGGATTCATCAACTCTGGCTTCCTTCTTTTTCTTTCTTCACTCCATGTTCTAAGAAGATGAACTGAAACGGAAAGAGGTACAGAGAAGAATTAACAGGACGACATTAAAGGGAGCCTATTCTACGAAAAAAGAACAAACCACAGAAAAAGCCCAGACAAGAGTCTTTGCTGGCCAACAGAAAGCCATGAGAGAGATCCCAGCAACTGAATCATCTACAAGGTGCACTGTGCCACTAAGTAGACGTAATAGGACTGTGGACATGGGCACGCGAGCCAGCCCTGCTACTGCTTGGTTTTCCCCTGTCCCTCCAAAGGGAGATGCTTTGCAGCACTGTTCCTCATCCTCCACTTGTCAGCAGGGTTTGGCTTTGAGCACTGAGTCTTTGTTTAACCTGGGAGATGAAGATTGATTCCTGGTCCATCCCAAGTGTATTTTCTTCCCCTGTGTGCTGAGTTTTGCAGAAGGGAATCCTGGGTACAGAAAGATGAAAGGAGCTGTACTGGGCAATTGGAGACAAGAGCTGGGTGCTGAGCGCAGTTTGAGCATGGACCTTCTGCTTAATGGACACATTGTCTGATGGAAACACAGGTCTGTCATGTTCCAGGGGACATGTTATGGGAATGCACACAGGATTGAAGCGATACCTTGCAATGACGTGAGGAAAGGCTGAGAGCCCTGGGGCTGTTGAGCTGGGGAAGAGAAGACTGAGGGTGGTTCTCAATTGTCATCACTAGCTAAAGGGTGGGGGGCAAAAGGATGGGGCCAGACTCTTGTCAGTGGTGCCCAGTGACAGGACAAGGGGCAACGGGCACAAACTGGAACCCAGGAGGTTCCATCTGAACAGGAGGAGGAACTTCTTTTTTGTGAGGGTGGTAGAACCTGGCCCAGGCTGCCCAGAGAGGTTGCGGAGTCTCCTCTGGAGAGGAGGTTGCGTCGCACCTGGACGCAATCCTGGGCACCCTGCTCTGGGTGACCCTGCTAGAGCAGGGAGATTGGATGAGATGACCTCCAGAGGTTCCTTCCAAGCCTACCATTCAGTGATTCTATGATCCTGTGGCACTGTTGGTGAACTGCAATGATCCTCTACTTTTATTTCTGTGCAGATTAGAAGTCGACTTTCCTGGTAAGAGGCAAATAAAAAAAACGCAGCCAGAAATCTACACCTTTGCAACCAAATCCAGGACAGAACTGGCTTCTCCAGAGGCCAAGGTGTATTCGAGTGTGCCTTCCTCCACGCCACTGGAAGGGGACTGGAGCCAGCAGCTCTCTCATTTCGATAGGCTCTCTGGTAAGCGTGTCCTGTGCAGTGTCAGCTCATGAGATCATCTGCTTCCCTAAGGTTAGGATGGAACAGCGTTTCACCACTGGTGGAAACCTCCAAGCAAAGCAAACCCACTGAAGCCATAATTATGTCTTTATTGTCCAGGGCCAAGCTGTGTGCGGCCTGGCAACGTGCCTTTCATTCTGCAGAGACGTTTACATTTATACATTACACATTGTGGGCTGGGGTTGGTAGTGCCGCTGCAATTCAGCGAGGGGCATCTCCATTCAGATCACTGGCTTGGCAGTTCTGTGAGGGCCATGTGTATGTAGATCCCATAAAGAAGGACTTTGTTGCCTTTCTCCCAAACAAGTCCCTCCTGGCCACCACATGGAGCAATGTAAAAGGGCTTTGTGTTGCTTGTCAGCAGGAACGTGCCAGCTGAGAATGAAAAGAGCATGGATGAGGTGAGTGCACAATAGAGACGAGGCAGCAGAGAAAGAGCAGTGCAAAGGTAGCTGCTATCCAGGCTGGTGAAGAAGGGTGGAACTGGCACGTGACTTGTGAAGAAGAAGTTTTGGGAGCAGAGCAGTCTAGTGAGGAAGGTGAAAAAGCTGGAGGAAGAAGGATGGATTTGCTGAGAAGAAAGCCATCCTGGTGACAGGATTAAGGCCATATGGGTGGAATGATGGCAATAGCAGAGAGATGGATATGCAGTGTGAGCCAGGGCTGGTTGAGCAGATGATTGTGTCGCTTGAGGACACCAAAGGAGCCAAGAAGGGTAGAAGAAGGGTTGCTTGTTAAATGAGTAGGAATGAGTGAGAACTGAGTCAAGATCCAGAGCGGATGAGAGGAGGAGCAAGAGAAGAAGGGCTTGAGAGCAGCTGTGGTGTCAAAGTGACAGATGTTACAGTGAAAAGAAGAGAGGCAGGATTTGAGGCAAAGGCCCTCAGAGAAGAGGAGAGAGGCTGGGTGACAGCTGAATGTGGAGACTGGACAAGTGATAAGGGGCAGCCAGGGCTGCTTGTGGCAGGAAGCAAGGGTTAAGGGAGAGTAGGAACAGGAGGGAGCTGGGAAAGGGTCTGCGTTTGACTTGGACAACACTGGACAGGATATAGGGAGAAAGGCTGGGTTGAATGCTGCAGAAATGCTGGGGACATGGTGCCTCCATACTCTCCCTCCTGCACCCTCAGGGCAGGGGTTGTCCTTTCTGCCTGGCCCTACAGCAGTTGCTCTCATCCACAGCAGGCCTTTCTACTACACCAACCCTACCTCTTCCCCCTCCCAAATATTTCCTCCAAAGCCTGGAGAATGCCAGTGGACTCTTGAATTGTTTGGCGCTTACCCGTCCACACCCATCCCTCACCCACCCTCCAGCCCCACGTGTGTGTGTGCAGAACAAGTAAACACCAGACACTGGAAAAGGAATAAGGTGTTTGGGTTAATGCTGGATGACAGGTATTAGGGAATCAGTTCAATAACTCCTAGAAGATTGAGCTTTATGTTGACAGATAAGAGGGGATGAGTTTCACAAGAGTGTGTAATAAGCCCAGGGTATGCATGACCACAAGGAACTCCACTGACTTTGCAGGAGTGGCAAAGGACCACCTTGCAGTCAGGGGTTGGCCCTGGCTGAAGGAAAAGTCCAAGATTTGATGAAGCTGATATGATTTGACAGCTCCTGTGTGTCTTGCTTCTCGTCAGAAGGCTGTGTGATGGTGGCGGTGGTTGGATCACAGAGCAGCAGTAGATGTTGAGCTGAACCAGCAGATGAGGGCCAAGAAATTGGCACAGAGGAATATGCAAGGGTCAGCGCCATGAACTGTTAGGCTGTGGACACGTGTCTCTCTATGCATTGAATAAACAATGCAAATCCAAAGTAAATGTTGAACTAGGCTAAGAATAGCACGTCAGCCTAACCCTCAGACACCAATGGCCAAGAGAAGGAGAACACCACACAAACCACACCAGATATTTCAAGTGGACAAGATCTCTGCTAATAATCAGATATTATCATGCCATTTCTGCAAATCGTGTTTCTTTCCCACAGAACAGACTGTCCTGACCTCCTTCCTTGGGAGGAGTGAACAGAAACTGAATTGACTATGGGGCAGCAGTGGTCCATGAAGGCCCCAGGCTTCTCAGTGCATCTTGGCCATGCTTTGACTCTATGTCACAAGACAGGGCCTTGTCCAGATGAGTTTCTAAGGGAGATCTTGGTGTGTAGGTATAGAATGAGATGCAGCACACTGCAGTTCATCTTCCCATGGGGTTTGTTAGGGGAAGGACCTAGGCCACACCCAGAAGGACACTCGGGACATAGCTGGGACATAGCTCGTGTCTTGAATGACAGGAGTAGGTAAAAGCCCATCATGAAAAGATACTGGAGATACTAAGATTGCTTAGGATGAAGAAGTAATGAGAAGCTTGTTGAGTCCAAAACAATGCATGGGTTAATGGTAAATTATCTTTAGACACCACAAGGCTGGTTGACCCACCAGGCTGGGCTTCAGAAGCTCTGCCAAAGTTTCCTCATGCGAACTTGAATAAATCATTTCACTTCGTGTCACCTCAATAGAATAGGGACGTTACTTCCTCCTTCAGCAAGATCATCAGTATTTCTGTATGTACATGCCCTGCTGTGCACCACAAGTGATGACAGCAGTCATGGAAAGCAACAGATCACTTGATGCAACCCAAAGGTGGCAGAGCAAAATAAAATGAAAAGAAGTAGGACAGCTGGACTTGATGATCTTACGGGTCTTTTCCAACCTTAATGATTCTATGAAGTTTGGGCATTGGAGCATGTTGGTTTAGGATGTTCCTGAAATGAAGAGAATTCATAAAACCATCATGAGTATGAAAGCACCCACTGCAAAATATTCAAAATGACCCAGTTTGAAGCAAAAGCCAGGGAGAGGTTCCTTGCAGAAGTGACCTATGTTATTCTGCAGAAGAAATTCGGATCCTACTGGAGATCTCTCCACCCAGCACTAGATGGAAGATAATGGATGAAATGGCCCAATTCCTCCAGGCAATCCTGTGTCATCTAATCAGCAGACAAACACTTTTCCCATCCCCATCTCTGCCTGTCCTGGTGCGACTGGGAGGCTTCTCTGGTTAGGTGCAATGCTTTATGCAACACAAATGCATTTTGTCACATTAAGGGTAGATTATTTCTGAGTGTCTTGGCTCTTCCACATTTAGGGAAAAGACAAATTAGCATCTTGAGTTGCCATGGTAAATAATACAGCAGCACCCCTACTTAATGCCACTCCGCAAATACTTAAATATTGAATGACTGTAATTTTGCTTTGGAGTCTGGAAAATAGATCCTGAGACCAACTGAACAGTAGCTGATGAAAGTAATTTTGTAGCGGTCTCTTAAGCATCCCCTAACTCAGCCAGTCAGGCAGAAGCCAGAAAAACAAGAAACCTTATAGTTTGATTTTTTTTTTTAAGTGTCTTAAAACAGAAATTGGATTGTAGATGTGCTATCAATGCACTTAGTAGGGATGTGGGTTTGCTCGTGATTCGTGGCAGGAATGCCTTCAGCGCACATCTCCGTTATTTATTAAGTATTGACAGTGGGTTTAGAGCAGCACGTGGCAGAGGAGAAGTCCTAGTTCTCAGCACAGTGATTTAAATTGCTCTTAGGAGCAATGCTGCTTCAGGGGAATTGTTGAATGCGGTGAATAGCTTTGGGAAAACCAACTCCTCCAGGACCCTCTTCCTTTCCTGATGATTTCTCCCTGACTTCTCCTCCATTCCTTTTCCTCAGCAGCCTCAGCAGAAATGTTGTGGTGTCTGGAGAGCATAAATTGTCCTCTGTCACAGAGCAGGACGTAACTTCACACCTCCATAACTTAGCCCTTGCCTGGTGTGTAATCGGTCCATGCTTGTCCAGGCTTCTCCCCAGGGAAGATGCTTCATGCCTCAGTTGTAATGGAGAGGAGGGACAGCTCTAGCAGACCTTGCTGAACAAGTCGTCAGGGGATCTGGGATCTGTCTTCTGCTCTGCCATTGCTGTCCTGTTTCTCCTTGGTCAAGTGATACCTCTCTGTATCATACCTTCAGGCAAGGAAGCTACGTACGGGTTCAGGATCCCACATCCAGTGATGTAGTTCCTCACTGGGTTTGCTACCTCCCACCGTGATACATGGGATAATAACAGACCGAGGTGACATTGCAGATGCCTCACAATGGTTCTGTCAAGCTTCTCAAAACAGCAGCTTTTATCACTGGTAAATACTCTTTAAAGATGAAAGGCTTTTAGTGTTCCACTAAAACCCAGTTCGGCTGAAATAGTATCTTCTCCACCTGCCCAGATTCAGGCTGTGATGAATGAGAAGGTGTTAGGCATAGCAGAAAGCCCTCACAGATACCTAGCCTGAAGAAAGGGTGATGTGCTTTCCTCCAGCTGGAACCAATTCACACCATCAGAGCTGGAGGTGATGGCAGTAAAGGAGTGAAGAGGGGACCACCTGCATAGCGCTGTAGGGGAGCAGGATCAATCTTAGTTTGTAGGCACCACCTCTGTCCTGGTGTGTGGGTGGAGGAGGAAAGAGCTAGAGAAAGGCAGAACTGAAGGGAGTATCTGTCTCCTCTTGGGCCCAGGAAATATCAGAGAGCATCCCTGGACTCACAGTGGAGCTGGACTGAAGTCTGATCCTAGCACCCTCTACACTGTGGATGAGAAGATCAGTCAGATCCATAGGTTCTTATCCTGGACCAAGTGAGGGACAATAAACACACTTGAAGGAATGTCTTTAGTCTTTAACCAAGATACTGATCTTAGTACTGGTCTTTACCCAAGATATTGATCAGCCAACTGGCAGCCAGAAGTGGTGGATTCTGGATTAGACATGTACTCACTGAAGAGCATCAGCAAAGGGAAGTGCACAAACGCCTCATAAAATCTTCTGGCTATCCACCGAATAAGACACAGAGAAGTGTTTAGTGTGGGGCACTGAAGAGATACTTTCTCCACGCATTTGGAATATATTCTGTGTCTTGTCCTGCTGCTGAAGTCAGCATCTCACAACAGGAAAAAGGAGAAGCAAGGGATGCAAACATATTTGATTTCCTATTTTTCCTTTTGTGTAAAAGCAGAATCAATTGAATAATTCATTTTAAAAAGTAATAGAAAAGTTGTGCGCAAGATTTCAACAAACAAAGCCCTCCTTTCACCTCCCAGAAACAAGCTATATCCTCTCTTATATCCTGGTGTTGATAAAAGATGACAGATTCTTTCCCTTGACAAAATATCAGTGGTAGGTCTCAGAAGAGCATGTTGAGACACCAGTTTCTCCGGGAGATTTTGCATTCATTCACAGACCTGCAATACATGGCGTGCTTCAACCACTGGGCAGGCTTGTACTGTCAAATTTTCGTTCCTCCCTGTGGTTTTGGTGGCTGAGAAAGCTGGAAATAAGGATGGTTAGACATTCTCCTGCCCAGCTAATCATCCTGCTCTTTTCCTGTAGCAATTTATTCCTCTAAAAAAGCACCACCACCAATCAGAGACAACAACCATCTTAAGGACTTTAGAGCCAGTTGGAGAGAAATGAGAGATGAGAACCTCAGTGTTGGCTGGAGCACCTGCATGCAGGAGAAGACCTCATCTCTAAAACCTGGGTGAAGACTTGGACAGCAATAAGACAATGAACGTCTATTTTTCAAGGCATTTTGCTGAATTTCTATATGACACAGCCTGGTTCTAAGAAGGGTTCAGCACTCCTAAAAGGAGCTGGCCTCATTTGGCACAGCATTGGATTGGTCTTTGAATGAGCTCAGCCTCCAGAGAAGGCTGGGATGGTCTCTCCACATTGCTAGGACTATTTTCTATGATGCAAGTGCCCAATGTCCTTTAAAAGCACCAGAGCTGGTCAGTGGCACCTTTCCCTCTGTGGAGTTACTCCAAGAAGGACATAGAGTTAAAGCCGCATATGTGGGACAGGAGTGGTAAGGCATAGGAAGAAAGCTAAAGCTTCCACCCACCCCTTTCCAAGGGCGTGGTATCTCCCACCTGCACCCTCATGAGATGGAGGCTACTTCAAGCTCAACATAGGTCCCAGGAGCACTGGTTTCCATGCTGGGCAGCCCTGACTCTCTGCAGATCACACCACTTTGGAGGGCTGTAGCTTTGCTGTTCCTTGCCTGTCCTCTCTCAGCCTGTCATTATTGGCAATGTATTCCATCTCTTGGCCTTCGCGATGCCATTCATGTCCTACAGAGGGGAGTTTCTCTTCCTTAAAGAGGGCTTATAAGAAAAATGGGGACAGACCATGGGCCTGTAGGTGATATGATGAGGGATAAGTTTTAAATTAAACCAGGGTATATTCAGACTAGATATAAGGAAGAAATTTTTAATGATGATGATGGTGAAACACTGGCCCAGGTTGCCCAGAGAGGTGGTAGATGCCCCATCTCTGGAAACCTTCCAGGTGAGGTTGGCCGGGGCTCTGAGCAACCTACTCTAGTTGCAGATGTCCCTGTTCACTGCAGGGGGTTTGGACAAGATGACCTTTAAAGGTCCCTTCTAACTCAAGCCATGCCCTGATTTGTCAGAGCAGCAGACTTGTGGGATGCACACAAAGTATCTCTGAGAAGATTTCTCAGGTTGGCAAGACCTTCTCTCCTTCTCCAGGTGCCCTTGTCCCACATACCCTGATTGCCTCAAATCCATCCCTGCAAGACTAGATATGTGATCAAGAGAAGGCTGTTGGGGCTGCTGATAGCAGCAACCCCTGGTTGCAGGGGACATTTGCTGAGGAGATGGTTTTGAAGGCAGGTTTTCATTATGTGGAAAGTGTGTATCCAAGCTGTCCTGCAGGGTGGCGTGGTGCCTGTATTTACAGTGCTGGCAGCTTTCAATAGCAATCTATTTTTAATGAAACCAAGCTGGAATGTGGTGCCTAAACCCTTGATTTAAGGCAGATTTCTAAAGGGAAGATTTACGCAAATTTGCTTGATTGGGAATTAATTACTGCAACAGTCAAGTTCAGCTCAAATAATCTTGCAGAGACAGCCACAGGAGTCAGATAATTCATGTCGGGGAGAAGACATCAATTTGCATTCCTTACATTTCCATTTGGAAGGTTTCCTAATTCTGCAGAGAGCAGGAGGCGTCACAAGGAAAGCGAAGGCCGAGGGGGACTGTCAGCAGATTGAGTCGTTCCCCAGAACCCTCCCAGGAGAAGCTTTGTGCCTGAGTTATGGCAAACCCTGTTTCACAAGCGAGATGAAATACTCCAGACCCACTTGGTGTGCCAGCTCTGCCAGAAGCTCCCATGAAGTCAAAGAGTTGCTTGGGAATCCAGGTGTGAGAGGGAAAACCCGTGTCGGTCTTGGTGAGTGAGGGGCCCTGATTTGCAAGTGTGATTTTCCTAACGTATTATTCTTAATTTGCTGTGAGGAGCCCTTACCAGGTTTACTCCTGAAGTGGAGGGGTTGTTGTGGGCATGAGGAGGCTCTGCTGGGCTCTGGTCCTGCTTGCATTTCACAGCTCCTCTCCCATTCCCTGAGCCATTAGCCAAATTTTGGGAATGATGGAGGAATGGAGCCAGCTCCAGGTCTTAACAGGTGACGGGGATACGTAATGTTTAAAGTCAACCTGCGTTAAAACATTCTCCTTGGCCATGTGTGTCGATTATTTCCCATTTAATTGCACTCCAGTCCTTAAAGTGTAATAGGAACCCATCTGTCTGGTATGCACACAGAGATGTGAGACCCTCACCCTCCCAGACAGGGCATGCCAAGCTGGTATTTCCTGTATTTATGGCAAAGATTGACCCATGGGCCTCGGTCTCCTCCACCTGTGGGTTGCATGATGAGCTTAATGCCATGCTCCCATCTCCTCACAATGACTGGGGACTCCCAGCACTTATTGGGTTTTGTACTTCTAACATCAGCTCGTGGACAGGTTTAATTTTCAGCAAACATGTTCAGAAAGCTTGAAGGATGTATTATCTAAGTCCTGACCAGGATAGCCCCTGGTTTGGATTTTTTTTTCCAAGCGTCAAAATCTGCCCCTGTTTGCGAAGTCTGAATCTGGACATCATTGTGTCTGAACCCGAGGCAGGAGGGAGGTGGCAGGGTGGAAAGAGTGGGGAGAAGAGGATCAGGTTGGGAAACCCAGCGATGCCTTGGCGAGGTGCCTGCCTTTAGCCCGTGTCTCACAGTTGGGAGTGATTAATGAGATGAAATTCTCCTCCTTCCGCTGCCATGTCCCACTGGGCTGGCCGGGTTGGTGGAGACTGTGGTCTGGGTTTCTCTTGTTCTCTCAGCAGAAATGCAGCTCCAAGTGATGAAGAGGGAGGCTCTGGCGAGATTACTTCTGCTGTTTTCAGCAGCATCTGTACCTCCTCAGCTTCTCTGCTGTCTTGCATGCTCCAAGTCCATTTTCCCCACCTTCATCACTGTGCTGCAATTCAGGAAATAGACCCAAGATGGGAAGGACGCTTCAAATCTCTGGACTGCTGAAGGCTACGTTTCTCTTTGAACCTGGCTTGTTTTTCCAGCCTTTACCAGTTTGCTGTTGATGAGTGTGACATCTCTTCTCCCCCAACAAATGCACTTCAGGAATTTCTCTGATCCTTTCCTTAGAAGGGAAAGTAGCATTTGTCATCCCTTCTTCCTCCAGAGCTCAAAAACTTAAAAGAATTCTAACTGATCTGTTGCACCCATGAGCTTGAAATGATACCTTGTGGATGGGTATTGAGGTTCTCCCTGTTTGCCCACAGTTATCAAGAGCTTCGTGATCATTGTGGTTGCAGACCATAGGCTGGGAGCTGCTGAAACACCTTCCACATCCTTGAGGGATTTCTTTGAGGAAGAGCTGCTGCGTTTGATCCCAGATACCCATCTTTCTAAAACACTCAGCATCCCAATGAGGTCCAGCTCTACCCTAGTGCAATGCTATTAATACATAAAAAAGGATCTGTTTGCAAATAAGGACATAAAAATGGTCATTTATCCTGGGCTAAAATGTCACCTTGCCCATCCTCTGCCAGCGGACAATAACAAAAATAAAGGAAGGTTTTAGTGATAGTTCCCCAGATACTCTCCCAGCCTTTAACAATTTATTTAGGGTCTTCCTGGCCCACAGGGCTCTTTATGTTTAATATCCCATGATGCATTTTTCCTCCCTGAATTTCTCCCATCACCTTTTGGACACATGTAAAGCACAAGCAGTATTTGGCTGGAGATGCAATTTCTGCTTCTACCTCTGCCATAGATTTCCCCAGAGATGCTCAGAGTCAGCTCAAACTTTGCCCACAGATCCTTGCCTCCAGTGAACATGGCTTGGGATGCTGAGGTCTAATCTGCCATGGTGCTGAGCAGTCAAGAGGATCCAGACTTTTCTGGAAGATAATGTGGAATTTAATCAGTGCTGGGTCTCCTCCAGTTTCTTAGAACTGAGAAGTGGCTTTGAAACACATTGAGGGGCAAACAGATGGAGCACACCATGGAGCACAAATCACATTTCCTAAGGAGATCTGGGTAAGAACAAATAATGGTGATATTAACAATGATGAGTAGACAACTGTTTTGTTTTCCTACCATAGGATGCGATGTGTGCAACGAATAACATAGAACATTAAATCTGCTTTGAGAAAGTGGCTGACAGCATCCTTTTAAGCTAATTAAAGTAATTCTGGGTAGCTTTTTCTTGCTTGAAATTAGACAGGGTAATTTTGCCGATATTTAGGTCACTCTCAGTGCACATACTGTATTTAGCAATGCGGGCTTTTTGACTAATGTGACTGTCTTTGCCTGCATTCGTGAATATCTACAGCTTTCTCTTTGTAGATAAATTTATCCCTGAACGGAAGATGGAAGATGAAATCTTGAGGATTGCTGCTGGTTGTTCTAATCAACGAATGAACACCCTCTTTTCAGCTTGAGGAAGGAAAGGATGACCTATATTTTGCATGGGAGATGGTGAGCAGTTTTACAGATACAAAGACTGTATTTTCTCTTTTGTTGTTCACCATGCTCTAATTAGTTCAGCATTAATGGGAATTAAGTGTCCTATTTAGCTGGAGTAGGTGCCCATGCTAATGCTATTAGTGCAGTTGGCTGCGTTTGATATTTCTGAGCACGGGGTCTTGGGCACAAGGCACCTTGGAGGAGTCTAAAATTTCACGTGTAAGTGGACTTCCACGCAGGCACTACAGGCATCCATGTGGCTTTGCCTTCTCACTCAGTGCTAGCTCTGGAGAACTGAAAGGTAATAGAAGAGGACACGGGTTTCAGCAGTTTTGTGGAGAAGTGGAAGGAATGACCTGGTATTTGAGTGAGGTTGCAACAAGGATGAAAAACAAACCCTGACCTGATGTGAGAAAAGCACTTACTGCACCTGAGAAACTCTTAGCTAGCAGCAAACAAAGGGTCAGGGACAAGAGGATGTCAAAACTTGGTCATCCCAAGGTCCATCTAGCACAGGATCCTGTCCCTAGGAGGCAAGAAGGGGAAAATTAGATAGACAGTGAGATGACAAGTATGGTGGCCCATCCCCTGCTGCACCCTCCAAGCTTGCAGCAGTCACCCAGTTTGAGCTCCTGGGCCAGAGATGACAGCTGAAGGAACATCAAATTTTGTTGCCAGCCTTAGAGCTATACTCCGGCAATTTGGTCATCCCCCCAGGAGTCTACTGGTAATTTTGTCCTCCTCAATACCCAAGACACTGAGTTCCACCAGGTCACAGCACGCTGTATGTGAAAAAAGTTCTCACTTGTGCCTGTTTGCTCAGTGCTGCACCTTCAGCATCTTTGAATTAAATTAAACCAGCATCTGCCCACTTTGCCATGGGCTTACATCTTGAATGGATGGCTCCTGGTAGCAGCTCATCATTTGCAGAGGTTTACTGATCTCCTGTAACACTACTAGCGTGACTTTATGCTTCTTCTGGAAGGATCTTGGCATTTACTGTATTATTTTTGTTGCCATGGTCCCAGAACTGAGTACATCTCCATGAGTTTTCCCCTTATGCATTAGATGACACTAGTTGGCCATTAAGGACTTCCATTTTGTATGGATTCCTACATCCATTGCAGCTCTGGCAGTGAACCTGCTGTGCTGCTCCTGATCTACGTTCTCACTTACATGTAAGTGAGAAAAAGATCCATTCCATGAGCTGTAAGTTTGTGACAACTGGAATCAATAACTACAGCAGGCAGCTTTAGTCCATGTAGCAAGAGCAGTAATATCTTGTTCATGATGTAGTGTGACACTTCTTCCCCACGGAAAAGGTGATTTTTTTTTTTCCCATTAAGAAAAAAAAACTAATTGAAAAATCTCAGGTTTTGGAAACATCACTGAAAGCCATCCCTTTGTAGGCCTTCTGCACCATTCAACTGCAAGGGCTCATGACTTGTCCCATCCCATACCAGGTCCTCTCAGGGTACATGAGAAGAAGTAAAACACTTTTTCCAGGAAATGGGGGAAGAAGAATAATTTCTTAATTTCTTTTGTCCATTTTTATTATTCGTATTATTGTAGAAACTCAAAAGTACCAGTTGTGGACCCAGCTAGAGCTGTGCTAAGTGCTGTGTGTAGGATGGGAAGACGGCCCCTGTCCCAAATTGTTTACATGATGTGCAAGACAAGGGACACTAAAATGGTTTTCCAGGAAGGCTGCTGATCATTACC
Organism: Eurystomus gularis; assembly: GCA_013400335.1. Lineage (NCBI taxonomy): Eukaryota > Metazoa > Chordata > Aves > Coraciiformes > Coraciidae > Eurystomus > Eurystomus gularis. Next base: position 93,288 of record VZZY01016144.1, read on the forward strand.
ACTGATAAAGAAGCTGGCATCTTTGTTGGTGAATGTCACAGGTTCTTTAATCCAATTTACAGGGCCTGGAAAACACAAAGATCTCCACAGTTCCTTATATTTATGACTAAAAGCAACCTTTCTTCTGCTGTCAGATTGCTCCCTTGGGTTGCAATCCTCTTGAGTTCTAATCACCACATCACTGTGTCACCAAGGCAACCTCAGCATCCACTTTGGGAATCCAGGGCGCACATAGCTTTGTAAACTGCCTCGTAAAACTGCCTCCGATCTACTTCCATAGGAGGGTCTCGTTTTTCCAGGGATAAGCCTTTGGAGAAGGCAATTTTCCACACCCAGGTGGGAAGTCTTTAAATTATAGAGTGATTTAACTCTGTCCTGGCCTGTTGAAGTTCTCTGAGCTTTAATTACTCAGTGACACAGAAACGGCCAGAGCATGCCAGGCCCAGTGACCAACCTTACTCAAGATCTTGCTTTTCACATTAATCTTTTCCAGCTGCTTCAAAGAAAGACATAAGAAATGTGACGCTTGATAAATTATGCCATTTTCCCACAGGGGAAGTTTCATCCTAATGGGCTGTTGGTAGCTTGTTTGTGCTCTGCAGGACGAGAATTGATGTCTGTTTTCAGACCAATCTAATGTAGCTGAAGACGCTCCAATAGCCAGATAAATGTCATTTTCTTTTTTCATTCTTTCTTTTTTTTGTAATCTTTCTAACCCCTTAGCTTGCATAATGGCTCCTGGTGATGAGTTCCATGGCTTCATTAGGCATTGTAATCACACATTTTAAATTGATGAGGTGCTCTCTTTGCCTTTTAACTGAGTTGGGTGGGTTTGCTTGGTTTTTTTCTAGATATGATGAAAACAGTGAAGTAAGGGATTCCCAGCCTGCTCTCTCAGAACCATCCATCATTTTAGGTCCTTCTTTCATGTCACCTCTTCTTCTCTGCTCAACGAGCTGTTCCCAAGGCAGGGTAAAAGTTTTCCTCTGATTTCTGATCTGAAATCCCTTTCAAACGCAGGCAGCAAAATCCACCTTTCTCATTAGTGACATGAAGGTTGGGAAGAGCTAGAGGAAATATCTGATGTGTACTTCAGCAGAAGAGCTTCAGGAGGAGGTTTGGAGAAGGGGAGAGGTTTCATGGGGATGCATCGTGTTCAACTGCGTTCGCCATGGAGGAAGATAAAACCTTGTCTTTTGGCTTTTTCCTTTGAAAGAGAGAGGAGTGAGAGGGAAGCTGCATTCAGACTTCATCATCCCATTTTATTTTGGCTTCCAGGCTAAATCGAGTCAAAATAGGATGAAGCAAGATGTTGCAAAGTTAAAAAACAATTTAAAAAAAAAATCCCAATAGTTTATGACAGTAAAAAGAAAAGTCCATGAGATATTTCAAACTTCTAGTTTGGAATTTATCTATTTTTATAGAGATTTACCATTTTTTTGAAGGAACAAAAATCCCTCTTGCCCAGGAAGTCCAGACTGAAACCTCCAAATGCCCCAGGTGTGTGACAGGTTGAATTATATTGTGGTTAAGAAAACTTATTGGGGCTTTTTATTTCCTGTCAGGGTTACAAATCCCCTCTGTAGCTCTAAACAAGCCACCTGGAAATAAATCTTACCATGGATGTAAACATCACAGTCCTGAGCACTTCATTACTCCTTTTTGAGGTGTTTACTGCCTGCAGTGGAACTAAAGTCCCCAAAGAGAAGGGAACAGAGGCCAGGGAAAACATCCGTATGGAAACTGCAGATCTTGTGTACACCAGACTTTCTCATTCAATATTCCTCATCTGTTCTAAGATGACAACTCTTTCCTGAAACCCCCCACAACCCTCCATCCCCTTACAACACAAAGGGCAGGGCAAATGGTAGGATCATGGAATCATGGAATGGTTTGGGTTGGAAAGAACCTTAAAGATCATCTAGTTCCAACCCCCCTGTCATGGGCAGGGACACCTCCCACTAGACCAGGTTGCTCAAAGCCCCATCCAACCTGGTCTTGAACACCTCCAGGAATGGTACATCTACAACTTCCTTGGGCAACCTGTTCCACTGTGTTCAATCTGTTTGTTCACAGAGATTTGAGATGCTCCGAGAGGTTTTTTTTTTGCCCTGCAGTCGTAAGGAGGTTTGCAACATAGGAAATCTTGGGAGTCTCTTTGTCCTAGGTTAATAGATTTTTCAGTTTTGGGGGACTTTGTTGACTTCCTTCTGTAATTCCTGCAGGTACCATGATTTCCAGTTCAAAAAAAACATAAACTATTCTTTCCTTTACAGCTGCAGGATTTTGCCTGCACTAATGTCTCAGGAATATGGCTCCTACCTCTCCCCAGATGATCTGCAGACCAAAGAGAAGGTTACAGTTAGTTATAGAATGGGCACGCACAAGATCAGCCCTGCAGCTCACACTGCAGAAATAGCAGATAGACTCCAACTACTACCACCAATTTTTATGGTGACGGATTTTTTCATACTGGAAAAATGTTCTTGGGCAGAAAGATGACCTGTGAATGTTGGATAGCAAAGGAAAATCTGACTGCTCTCCCGCTGCGACATGGCCAGCTCTTTCCTGCTCTCCATGGAGGGATGCCATGGCTGGCCAAGCCCGGGCGCCGCGGCTGAGAGAGCGTCTCGATCCTGCTCCCGCCAGCCGAGAGCAAGCCAACACACAAGCTTGTCTTTGAGGTGGCAGATCTCAGCTGCCAGGGCTGGTGATGTGAGACCTGACTTTGTGGTCGAGACCTTCAAATCAGGGCATATTTCCTATGAACTCTTTAATGCAAAGCAGAGCTGAAGGACAGGTCTGTGCCCCACCATGCCTTGGGCTGAGCAATGCGTCTTTCTAGCAGATGAAAGCTGCTGGGGGCTGGTTTCTCTTGCTGAAGGGTCATTTAATTTGAAACTTGCTGCTCTGTCAGGGCCTAAAGCCACCAATCCCCTGGGCATGGTGAGACCCATCTGTTTACTGAGCTCTGCATGTCCAGGGCATGACAAGGAACTTGGCTGAGTTGGACTGAGGAGGCTGTTTTGAATCTTGCCTCTTTTTTGTGGGATTGCGTCGGGGCAGAAGTGAATCCAGAGATGGTCTTTGAAGCTGCCACTTTCTGGCAGCATGCTGCAAATGTGGACGGGTGGTTCCTGCACTGCGAATGTGCTGAGGGCATGGGCAGTGGGCACAGTGACACCAAAATAAATTAAATATTTCTCAGGAATGGGGTGGGGACATCAACAAAACCTCTGCCTTATGCAATTGCCGCCAGCATTACAGCAGATTTAAAGCAGCTGGTGTTGGCTTTCCCTCTTTGCTTTCATAAACCAGTTGTTTGCTTGTTTGCTAGATCCAAGTGGACACAGTGGTGGGGGGAGGGAAGAGTGCACATGTAGGTGGGGAGCACAGAGACAGTTGAGTGAGGGGATGGTGCCCAAATCTTGCCATCTTTGGCAGAAGAGAGCTGGACAACCTGAATCTTGGCCAACTTGATACAAACAGCAGTGCTCCTGTCATCCCAGGCAAGAAGCGTGAGCTTAGGAGGTCCATGGAGGGCCATAAACGGGGAGTGGTAGGGATGAGCCAAAAGGATGTTCCTGGAAACACCAAATGGAGAGGAACAAGATGTTGCCATGAAGGCCAGAAAAGAGGCAGATCCTAGCAGCTGAAGTACAGGATGAGAAGGGTTGAAGCAAAGCCTTTGCTTCCTCAAGCAAACAGAATCACAGAATAATAAAATGGTGTGGATTGGAAGGGACCTCTGGAGATCATCTCATCCAATCCTCCCGCTAAAGCAGGGTCACCCAGAGCAGGTTGTCCAGGATCACATCCAGGTGGGTCTGGAGTCTCTCCAGAGAAGGAGACTCCACAGCCTCTCTGGGCAGCCTGGGCCAGGCTCTAGCACCCTCACACCAAAGAACTTTCTCCTCCTGTTTAGATGGAACCTCCTGGGCTCCAGTTGGTGCCCGTTGCCCCTTGTCCTGTCTCTGGGCATCACTGACAAGAGTCTGGCCCCATCCTCTTGCCCCCCATGGGCCCTTTAGCTCTTGATCAGCATTGATCAGATCCCCTCTCAGCCTTCTCTTCTCCAGCTCAGCAGCCCCAGGGCTCTCAGCCTTTCCTTCTGAACAGAGATGCTCCAGTCCCCTCAGCATCTCTGTAGCCTCCACTGGACTCTCTCCAGTAGTTCCTTGTCTCTCTTGAATTGGGAAGTGCAGACTGGACACAATAACCCAGATGTGGCCTCACCAGGGCAGAGTAGAGTGGGAGGAGACCCTCCTTTGAGCTGCTGGCCACTCTCTCAATCATGCACCCCAGGACACCATTGGCCTTCTTGGCCACAAGGGCACATGGTGAACTTATTGCTGCCTTTATCCAGCCCAAGTATTCACCAGCTTCTTTTTATTCAAATAATAGTAAAAACATGCTCATACAAGGGTTAGTCAGTCTTAATATATAACTAGTATTTCAGCAAAACCCCAGGAGCAATCGAATCACTCAAATATAAAGAGTCCAGCCAGATATCCACAAACAAGCCTTTTCCGTCATTCCAGGAAATAGTCCCTCAGCTGTCTCCAGCAATCCTATTGTGAATAGATGTCTTTTGCCACTTTCCCAGAACACCCACAAATGCAGGGGGTTTCAAATCCAGAGAAGACAGCACAGGAAAACCAAGATTTAAAGTTTCAACATAGGCAAAGAAATCGCCCTGCCAACCAGCCCTCTCTCTTCAACTGAGGTGGAATGAGCTCCAACCCTACCAATGATCCTTGCAGTATGAGACAAAGTAGGTCTTTTGAGTTTCTTTTGCCCTTGACTATTCCTTAAACACATAATTTGTGCAGCCCAAGTGTTGCTTGACTTGACAAGGGGTCTCAGAGTCCAGTCCACAATGAGGTTTGGAGACAAGGTGACAGTCAAAGACTGCAAAGGGTTTTGAGCATTCATTTCCTTCCCATTCATTTCAAGCCCATCCATCGCTTTGCAGTGAGAGGGTAAGTGATGCATCATGGAGCAATTTCCATGTAAAACACTTCCAAGCACATCAGCTCTCCGTTTTCCGAGGCTGGACTTTATCTACATGTTTTGTTTGCTCTTTGGGCTGGTAGCCACGTGTGTGTAAGGTCTCTTGGTTTTGTATATTGCTCTAAGCAACCAGCTCATTGCCAAGCTTTGTGTTTCCATCCCCACTGTCTCTTTCATCTTCGCATGCTAAAAAAGGAGCAAACACCTGCATGGCTGTGGTTTTGTTTTACTCTTTGAGCTTCTCTGGTGAGAAGGTCAAAAGGAGGAAGAGCTTGCTCTGTACCTCATGTTTCTCACCAGTCTGCTATTTGTTTTCACATCAGAAAAACTTTGGAGGTAGAGCTTGTGCCTTCCAAGTGCCAAATCCTCACCCTTCTTTCTGAGACATCCTGCTTCCTGCAATCCCATGACCGCTCCTTTTAGGAGAGGCAGGAAAGTAAGCATAGGAGGATTCTGCTCACCTTCACCTGGTGAAGGTCCTCCTGACCTGCAAGGCATTCTCACCCTGCTTCACGGAGTTAAACCAGAGACTCCTACACAACCTTCAGCAGATATGCTGGCTGCATGCACTCGTTGAACTCCTGAATCCTTCCCCTTGCCCCTCCCAGGCTTTCTTGTCCTGGAAAAGGTAGGTCCAGATGTGGGTCTAGTTCAACCAGAAGTTGAGGGCAGGAGTCATTGGGTCAGTCTGGTCTATCAGACAGTCCGTACCTATGTCACACCATCTATTTGGCAGCCTAGCTCTGCAGAGAAAGCAATTTCTGCCCTTTATGGAGATGTCTTCTCTATCTCTTTTCCCTTCTGCCACCTGGCTGGCCCAGACATGTTCAGCCGAGTCCCCACCAAACACCCCTCTGGGATTTTCAGCAATAACTCTGCCAGCCGGTGGAAATCTTTTCCTTGACTTACATCCTCCCAGCAAGAAACTTTCCTGTCTGTTTGTCAGTCAGCTTCTCCCCATAGGCAAGAGGTCCTGGCAGGGTGCCCCATCTCCATAACTTGCCCTGTAGCTTTTTCTGCGGGGGGAAAACAATTGGGAAAATTAATGGAAGAAGAAAAATATCCATTGAAGACTTAGACACAAAGACCTCACTTTTGGCTCAGGAAGTCTCTGAGCTGCTAACTGCCGACTAACCAAGTATTGTGGGGAAGTATTGCTACATACGGTCCCTTCTCTTATGTTCATCCTTAGGTGTGGGCTGTTATCACCCCTGCCAGAAGATGGGACATGGGGTTACTTGGACCTTGGCTCTGAGCTGCCATGGCTGCTCTGGTGTTCAGGGCTATGTCCGTGCTTCTTCAAGTACATCAGAAATAGTTTGCAAAGACTTAACAGAGGTGAGCTGAAACCTTCCCTCCCCTTCCATGTTTTTCTTTCTGCTTATTTAATCAGAGATTAAAACTTTGCATTTTCTATTGTTCGGTACTTGTATTGCATTAGCACTGGGATAGATGTTCTCTATTGGTTTTGGATCATGCACCTCTTTCTTCCTTGTTTAACATTAGAAACATACCTTTCTAGTCACATTATTTAGCTCCCACGTGAACTAAAAGTTTTCCAGTCCCTAAGGTGAAAGGAGAACCTGTTATGTTACCAAAAAAACCCCTTTCTTGTCTCCTAGAGGAGACTTCTGCACAAATGAAAACTTAGCTGAAACAAAGACTTATAAATAACCTGAGTAGAAATTGCTTCTCATTCCTTTTTATCGCAGTTTCACTTTTGGTTTAGTTCTGCTGTTGCACTTGTAAGAAACGATGACAAAAAAGAAAAGGCTGAGAAGCCCAGTACTGTGTGTTAGGAACAGTGAGAGCAACAAAGTGTAGAAAAGCTTACAAAAACTTAAAATATGTTCTATACATCCAAATTAATTAGAAAAGGAATTAATCATCATCTTTTTCTTTTTTTTTTTCAAGTGCATAGGGCTGTTTTCTCACCCAGATGAAGTTCCCTGAGCACCAGATAGCTTGAGGGTTGTAGGGAATATTTTGGCATTTGCTTTGGCTAAGTGACCTCTCCAGAACTCTTAGTGGGATGCATGACACTGTCTTTGGCCATTGTTTTGTCCTCCTTTTCACAGAATCATAGAATGGTTTGGGTTGGAAAGGACCTTTCAAGGTCATCTAGTCCAACCCCCCTTGCACTGAGCAGGGACATCTGCAGGTTGCTCAGAGCAAGATTGGCCAGGAGGATTGTAAACAGGCTCAAGTGACTTTGCAGTTAGGTTGTTGAAAAACACAAATATCGCAGTCATTGCTGCTCAGCTTTGTGTGCTTGACACATAGAATATCTGTGTTTAGACAACACAGGTCTGTGAAGGACTCAGAGGAACCTTATCAAACACGCTTGAGATTCCTGCCCTGTTGTGGGAAAGATCTAAGCACAGTGGAAAACGGCACCTGCAAGAATCCTTGCTATACAGGAGAAAGCAGCAGGTTTGAAAGCTTTTTCCTGAGCTCTGCGATGCTGGTGTCCCCGCTTGCATGCCTTGGCCTGGGTGCTGCTGTGGACCTTCCCTGGTTTGTGACGTAATGAGAATAAATTTACTCTTTGCATTTCAACCATGGTTTTTGTGGTTGTTCCTGTGTCCTGCCTGTGCTAGCTCACACACCATCCAACCTCACCTGGGATGGTCCCAGGGATGGGGCATCAACCACCTCTCTGGGCAACCTGGGGCAAGGGCTCACCACCCTCAGGGTAAAACCTTCTTCCTTCTCTCTAGTGTGAATCTCCCTCTTTTAGTTTAAACCCATCACCCCTTGCCCTGTCACAACAGGCCCTGCCAAAAAGTCTGTCCCCATCTTACTTGTAGGTGTCCTTTAAGTACTGAAAGGCTTTAAAGGATGCCTATAAGAAAGGTTTTTAATTTAGCATCTCTTTCCTTGATGTTAGTAAAAGCACTGGGTGAGGGATGCTGCAAGGGGAGGGCTGTAGATGACTTTAAAGCAAGCCAGAGATGGGCTTGGCAGGCTGAAGGGTTGTGCAAGAGGTAAGGCAGCTCTGCTTACAGCAAAACCCACAAAGATGAAGGAGGATTTGGAACAAGTGCCTTTTCCCTTACAAGAATATCGCAGGTGGGTTGGGCTAGATGATCTCCAGAGGTCCCATCCAACCCCTATCATTCTGTGATTCTGTGAAAGTTTTAAGGAGTTCTAATATAAATGAAGAATTGAGCTTTCCACATATTACCTGCAGTACTTTATTATTTAAAAAACAGAGACGGACTAGACAGTGCAGCTATTCTGTTTATCCACAGCAGTTATTATTTGAGAACAGTGTCCACACATATAAAAGATTTTTATTTCAAATGCTTTCAAGGCCTTTGAAGTGAATTTGGTTGGTGGCTTGATCCAATATGACTTGAACACAAATAAACCCTTCGTCTTGACATCTGTGGTCTTACCTTGTTTACTTGTAGCCCACCTACTTAAGTTCAACCCTTAACACCGAGAGCAAAGCAGTTCCAGTTTTTTCCAGTACAGCGTTTGGATTTCTTTCTGATATATCACTTTACAAGCTGGGGTGTAAAAAAGTAATTATTGGAGGATATTTACTCTGGATAGACACACTTGTTTTAGGTGCACACCAGCTCCATGGGATCAGAGCGAGTGTCCAGCAAGGCCAATGCTCCAGCTGGTAACACGACTCCATAGCAGATGTTTAGGGAGATGTGGCCATCAGAGCAGGGCCACCACAGACAGGTACCGCTCTCTTGCCTCCAATGACTTGCAACTGGTTTCTTTATCCAGAGATCACGTCTTTGTATTCAATAATGCGTAAGGAAGCTTCTCCCACTGAGCTGCCCAATTGCTTCTGGAGCTTGGGGAGCCTTTTCTGACCTTACAGCAAGGATGTGCCCCATCAGGGCACGGAGATGAGAATCACAGAATCATAGAATGGTTTGGGTTTGAAGGGACATTTAAAGGTCATCTCGTCCGATCCCAAGAGGAGTGCAGTGAGTGTGTGGTCTGTGGTGGGAGCAAATCAGAATCCCCTCTGTTGTGGACCCCAGCACAACTTCATGAGGGGCCTGATGCCACTTGCATATTTTTCACGTTGTTCTTGGTGTTGGCAAATGCAGGGTAAACTAAGGAAGCCCCATGGTCACAGAGGGAAAGGATGTGAGGAGAGATCTGTGACCAGGAGGACTGAGAACAACGGGGAGTCTTAAAATGACATTAAAAGCAAAAGAAAATTTCACAATCGTATTGAGCCATTACCGGCTTGAAATGGAAAAAAAAAGTGTTGATAACGATGAAGGCAGAAAAGTTCCCTAAATATTTCTGCTCTGCAGTTGGGAATAGCCGGATAATGTAATCACAGCCTGGATGGTGAAATGCTTTCCATTCCAACAGTAACCCCCTAAGGGGGGTTTGGGCAGCAGCTATTAATTCTTGACACGGCTGGATCTAGATAACTGCACCCAAGAGTTTTAAAAGAGCCGCCTGAGGAGGTCTCTGGAACATTAATGATGTTTTTTTTTCACTTGGTTTGGGTGGTTCTGAAAGATGAGAGTCAGGCTAATGTCATAACTATGTTTTTCAAAAGGTAAATGGGATATCCTAGGAAAGTGTAAGTCCTGTTAGTCTGGCATCAGTCCCAGGCAGAATAATACAGAATCTCACACAGGACACAATAAATTAAGGGAGGATAATTAATAGAGGAAGGAAATTAAAGGAGGGTAACAAAACTAAGGCCAAGTAGTAACACTGTCAAGTGAAATTGGTACCTTTCTAAAATAAAATCAGCCATTTTTTACAGAATGGTAATAGTGTTGATCTTATAGGTTTTGTCAGGAAGCTTCAGAAAATGGTGCTTCGAGTTTGGTTTTAGTTTGAATTAGAGTTAGAATGGAAGATATGAAACAGCTTGCTAACTAGCTAATTAATAGGATTCAAAGGGTAATTGTAAATGCATTAATAAATGTAGTGGCCTTGTTTCCACTGGGGTTGGGCAGAAAGCATTTTTAACATTTGAATTAATGACCTGAAGAAAACATACATTTGCTGCTGATAAAACCTTTCAGGTGGCTCAAGAGCGGGAAGTCGTAAATGATGATGGAAGGAATTCTGCAATACAGAAAAAATTGGGGGTTTTTTTGTTGTTGTTGCTTCAACTGTGAAATAAATAGAGACTTCATTTCCCATTCCATCTTATCCAGCTTTAATTACTGCTGAGAGAATAGCAAAGTGACCCACGTAGCTCCAGAAAATCTCCCTTCCTCTGTCCAGCTCCTTGCACAAGTCATGGTGCTCTGTGTTGCCATGCCCTGCCATGCTGGATCTCATCATCCGCACTGGAGAAGAACTGAAAAATCATAGAATCATTGAATCATAAAATAGTTTGGGTTGGAATGAACCTTAAAGACCATCTAGTTACAACCTCTCTGCCATGCACAGGGACATCTTCAAGTAGACCACGTTGCTCACTCATCCAGCCTGGCCTTGAACATTTCCAGGAATGGGCCACGCACAACTTCTCTGGGCAACCTAGGCCAGAGTGAACAATTTTGACCCTATGTCCAATCTCATCCTACTCTCTTTTAGTCTAAAACCATTGCCTCTTGTTCTGTCACTACAGACCGTACTAAAAAGATTGTCCTCTTCTTTCTTAAGAACTCCCTTTATACATTGAAAGGCTGCAATAAGGTCTCCCCGGAGCCTTCTCTTCTCCAGGCTGAACAAGCCCAACTCTCCCAGCCTGGCCTCCCAGCAGAGGCCTTCCAGCCCTCCCATCATCTCCATGGCCTCCTGTGGCCCCGCTCCACCAGGTCCATGTCTCTGCTGTGCTGAGGACTCCAGAGCTGCCCCAGCACTGCAGGGGGGTCTCCCAGAGCGCAGCAGAGGGGCAGGATCCCCTCCCTGCCCTGCTGCCCACGCTGCTGGGGATGCAGCCCAGGAAGACATTGGCTGCTGGGCTGTGAGTGCATGAGGCCGGCCCAGCTCCAGCTTCTCACCTGCCAGCACCCCCCAAGTCCTTTTTTTCAGGGCTGTTCTCAATCTGCTCATCACCCAGCCTGTATCCATGTTTGGGTGAGAAAGCTCTTGCAAAGGCCATTAGCACCAACCAGCATCGTTAGCACATATGCCTTAACATAGGAAACTTTGCAAGGAAGCCTGATCTCAGCTTCTCCAGCTGGAGAAGCATGTCTTTTTGAGCTTGCAGTTAAACCAAGCTGGGAGTACTTGGGAACAGAATTTCAGAAAAAGCATTAAATTCACCCTAGTGATTGGACTAATTAACAAGCAGTGGAGCCTGCCTCTGCTGGGAGGTTTCCTCAGCCCTGTGGTTACTCATTATGGCATTTGTGATTTTCCATCTGAGATGACTCCAGAATTAGGGGGTGGAGATATTATTTCCTAGACACAGTGTGGTTCTGCTGTGCTTCAGAGGCAATGGGTTGGGAACTGCATCAAACACCGTGACCTCCAACTGCATTGTGAGCCACGACAGAAGTTACTCTCCTCTGTTTCCAGAGGAAAACTTCACCCTAGAAGAAAGAAGACCAAGCTCATGAAGGACATGAAGCAGGTTGTAAAGGCTTGGGGAGGTACAAGAGGATGCTTTTGTGGTTGGTGTTGAACGACCTGTCCTTGGCTCTTCAGAATACCACAACTTCAAGCAGAAGTTCAGTTCCCTGCCTTCAAAGGGTTGATGGGCACCAAACTCCAGAAAATGATTTAACTCTCATAAAAACAGGGAGAAAGCTCTAGATTTACCCAAGATCAGAATATGGTCACAAGGACTGGTTTCTCCAGCTTAGTTCAGATGGGGAAAGTAACCCAAAATGCAGCAGAGCATTTACTGCTGCATTGCTTGATTATGAAAGCAAAGAGAAACCTGGTTTTTCACCCAAAGAAAACATTTTCATTCCTCTGACCCACTGAGTGATCACTGAGCAGTTTTATTTTATGCTCCCAAGGATAAGGCTTCACCCAAAGCTCACCAAAGTCTATGAAAAGATCTGGTGGAGGCCAGTAGACGTTAGACCTGGCTGTCCTAACCTGCTAGGAGGTCACTGGAACACATGCTGGAACCATTCATTGCTTCCTTCCATCCCCACTGGGGATGCTTTTATTTGCTTATCGGGTTGATATATATGAGTTCATTAATAAATATGAAAGATAAGAAGATCTCAGTAAGAGCCTTAATAGAAACAGAAAAGCATTGGAGAGAAATGGAGTGTGATTATTGTCTGCAAGATGAATACACCATCAAACAGAAATGCTGTCGGATTTTTAAACCTTATGTAACATTTTTTTGTGGTCACTGCTTTCTGGGACACCACAGAAGAGCTTTTATCATCAACACCTGAAGGGTTTCTAGCTGCCTCTTCAATCTATTCTCAAGTAGGGACTGCAGCGGCAGATCCAAATACCCTTGACAAATTCTTCTTTATTCTGCTGCTTTATTTTTTCTAGGGATAAGTGGTTGCCTTTAACAACGTTTCATCAACCCAACGCATGACAACATTCATTCAGCATGAGAGAGGAATCAGGCACACAGAGCTCGCAGCTGCTGAGTTCAGGTTGGAAGTTCAGCTCCAGCCACGTCCCCGATTCACTCCAGCATGGGGCAAGCGTGGTGGGTTCAAGAATTTCGTGATGTTCAGGTAACTTCCCTGGTTTTGCCTGCAACATCTACCCTCTGAACCCTCTCTGGGATGAGAACCTTCACCTTTTTAGTGCCTTCTCCAGTACTACATTTCAAACAGCCCCAGTGGACTCAAGGGCAGAGTTGCCACCAGCACTTAATTGACTGTTGTCTCCTTCTAAATGATAATGTCTTCTCTAAATTGTAACTGCATATTAGCTGGTGAAACTGGGAGGTCCTTCCTCGTTGGGAAAAAGGGAAGCTCTTAAAGTTAACTAGTGGTATTCAGTCAAAAAGAAAGACAGCTGAAGTTGCTCCTTTTGGACTATGTTGCAAGGACTTAGATGATGACTGCAGCTACTTCTCGCTTTCTCAGAGACAAATCTCTTTGCTATTGAGAGTATGCATAATTTTTGGCTGAATTCAGAAAAATAAAACCCATGGTTTGTGTTATAAGCTTGACTGACAATCAGATGATGGTGTTTGGGCACCCTTAATTTACAGTGCCACAGATGGGAACTCATCTTTTGCTTCATGAGCTTCTGCAAGTGACAGCAGGAGAGGGTCATACCCTCCTATGTGACAGACATCTGCAAATGTTGTCAAGAGCATTTTCATTGAGATTTCCTCCCTTTGATATTTTTTCCCCTGTTCATTAAGCAGCTTTGGAATTATATGCTTCAATCTAATAATGAAATTAGGAAAACAGTTATCTTGATTGGAAGTTGATGACAAATCTACATACAGCCTTATACAGCCTTTTATTTCGCCAGTGAAGGCTGGCATGAGAAGATGTCCACACTGACACATTCAGTCAACAGCCTTGCTCCATGAAAGAACATCTATTTGCATTGATATAACAAAAGCAATTTGGTTTTGCTCTTGGGAGAAGGTAAGAGTTCACATAGAGAGCTGAAAGCCAAGTGTCTTCACTCACAGCCTTGACCATGCTGCTGACTGGGACAAATGCTGTCAAAATATTGTCTTACTAAAAAGGTGGTGAAAGGAAGAGTTTGGGAGCCACAAATGTTTCTCTGTCATTGGCTGCTTCTCCAAACCACATGGAGAGATGGTTTCATTACTCCAAAGTCAGGGTGCGTGTCTCCTGTGCTCCTTGCCAGTTCTTAGCCTTGCAGCTTTTGCTTCTCTCCTGCTGTTTGGCTTTTTTTTTTTTAAGGATGGATATTCAGCTGCTTAAATATATCTACTGTAGCAAATTCACCCACAATCTTAGCCTATCAGCACAAGCGTCATAGAATCATTTAGGTTGAAAAAGACCTCCAGGATCATCAAGTCTAACCTTCATCCCAACATCTCCCTGACCACTAGACCATGTCCTGAAGCAGCACATCTTGGCCTCCTGATAGCATTGGTGAAGTTAGGTGTCAACATTGATTTGGTTGTCCTATAAGGGACATGAGCTGATCCCATGCTGAGGGGGACAAGGTTAGCTCTTCTTCCAGAGTTTCTGTTCAGCTTCCCAATTGCTTTGCCTCAGCTCTCACCCCACTGGGCTCATAATGGTGGAGGAGCCAACACATTGTGTGTCTGCTGGTGTAGTCTAGCTCAAGCTGACCTTGAATTCAGGTGGCTCTCACTGGAAGGAGCGTGAAGAAACAGCTATCCAGTCTGTTTTGGCGTGATTCAATGTCCATTTGTTGTTGTTCTTGAAGGCCACCTTAACTTCAGCTTGCATTTCCACAATGAACTGCCCTGTAAAACAATCCCCAGCAGTGTGAAGATGTTGACAAATGCCAGCCCTGTGACAGAGCAGCGTCACTACAGCTGGAGATTTTCTGTGTGTTTCATGCGGTTCACAGAGAATGCACACTACACAACTGAAAATGCTTTCTAGGAAAACGTCTCTGTTGACAATTCACAAGAAATGTTTTATGTGGCACAGCATACCCAGCACACCCCAGTTCTCATGGTCCACATCAAGCCCCGTTTGTGTGCTTCATGCTCCTCTCTCACTTCTAGCCTTGACACCATCTTGCCACCACATCAGCCAAGGTGAAATGCCATGGAGAGTATCCTGAGAGCCACACAAGCACACAATCCACACAGTCTATGTCATGGGACACCCAAGTGGGGCTGGTCAGCTGCTGGAGGGGTCCGGGATACAGTGCAGCCATACAGCAGAACATCAATATCAAACTGTGTTATGATGGTACCACTCCCTCTAAAGCAATGACAACAAGGTGGATGCAAGAGATCTCCAGGCTTTGACCCAATCTGAAATCCCCATGGAGTCTAGCTCTTGGCTTGAAAGCCAGACTTGCCCAAAATGTCATGTACAGGCCCACTATTCCTATTCAAGTCTTGCTCTGCTTACTGGATAAGGATAATTTAAGAGCTGTAGGACTGCAATACAATATATAACTAACTGTCAGAGAGGCTGCAGCTCACAACTGTCTTTAAAAACATGTTTTACAGCTCAACATCCTTGATTTCCAGGAACTCATGAATAGAGGAGATATATTGTTCTTGGTAACTAAATAATATCATTAAAACCATTATGAATCCTGCAAAACTTATTCCTGTCTACCTAATTTAATAATGTAACAATGACTATTATTAACTTGTCTTTTGCTGTTGCCATTTGAGATTGTGGCCCTGGATGCATGGGTAGCTATTATATGATTCAGTTATTGTAAATGTACATTGCTTTTAAGTTCTCGAGTGCTTATCCTCCAGCTAGCTCCCTGAATTTATCCATTCCAGGGCAGTATGCTGAAACTAAAGAGGAAAATGAGGAGTTCAGGGAACAACAGGAAGATTAACTCCTGTCCTCATCGTATGGCTTAGTGTCTCATGGCTGAGTCCTCACAGTTACACAAGAGATCCAGTGGAATCTCTTCCTATGATTGACAATGACATCGCTCCTTGTGGGTTCTCGAGCGTCTACAAAAGGCTGGAACTCCTCAGCATCACAGTTAGCCCTATTTGTCTGCAAGGAATGTTATGTTTTTGGAACCTACAAATCTTAGCCGATTTTGGCTCCATGCCCTCAGACTCTATCCCACACGTCCTCAGCTGCAGAGGAGAGAAAGTGAGTTCCTGTTTGTTCTCATCCTCAGATTTTTACCGCATGCTCACAGACCTGACCTGGCATATTGAGAAGATGGCAGCCCCAAGTAGTGTGACTGTCTGGCCTCCTCGTCCACACACAGCTTAATGGATTAAGCCTCATTTCCTTAGGAAACTGGCTTCTAGGGGAAAAAAAAATATCCTTTGTTTCTTCCTTCCTTGGTCATAAAAATCCAATGTATTGCTTCCCTGATCACAGATATGAGCCAAAGCAGACAAATCCATTGGTGTCCCAAAAATAATGAGGAATAATAAATATAAAGTCTGCCTGACTTTTGCATTCAATCACTGTGAGGACAATGTCAGCCTCAGCAGAACACGTTCCATGAAGACAAGGTCCCTGCAGAGAGCAGGGCAGGAGCAGGGCTGGGGTTCACCTCTGTCTGTAAGGGGGACTGCTGAAGGTGCTAAACATGCCTCCACCTACTTCATTTTTCTGCTGCAATGGTGTTTATCTGCACTACAGAAGCAAGTACGAGTAGTTTCTAGGCATCTCTAGCAGGAAACACTGGTGTTTCTGGTGTAAAACATGAAACATTACTAGCCTACTTTTCTAGTCCAATAAGGGTACACGGGAGCATCATGGGTGCATGGAGAAGAGTGTGGCCAGCAGGCTAAGGGTGGTCCTCCTTCCCCTCTACTCTGCCCTGGGGAGGCCACCTCTGGAGTATTGTGTCCAGTATTGGGCTCCCCCGTTCAAGAGAGACATGGAGCTACTGGAGAGAGTCCAGCAGATGCTGCAAAGATGCTGAGGGGACTGGAGCATCTCTGTGCCCAGGAAAGGCTGAGAGCCCTGGGGCTGGTGAGCTGGAGAAGAGAAGGCTGAGAGGGGATCTGATCAATGCTGATCAATAGCTAGAGGGTGGGGGGCAGGAGGATGGGGCCAGAGTCTTGTCAGTGGTGCCCAGCCACAGGATAAGGTGCAATGGGCAGAAACCTGGGGTTAGAAGAGACCTGTGGAGATCATCACATCCAACCTCCCTGCTGGAACAGGGTCACCCAGAGCAGGGTGCCCAGGATCTTGTCCAGGCACCTTTGGAATCTCTCCAGAGAAGGAGACTCCACAACCTCTCTGGGCAGCCTGGGCCAGGCTCCCACACCCTCACACCAAAGGAGTTTCTCCTCCTGTTCAGATGGAACCTCCTGGGTTCCAGTTTGTGCCCATTGCTCCTTGTCCTGTCTCTGGGCACCACTGGCGAGAGTCTGGCCCCATCCTCTTTATCCCCACCCTTTAGCTATTGATCAGCATTGATCAGATCCCCTCTGAGCCTTCTCCAGGCTAAACAGCCCCAGATCTCCAGCATTTCCTCATAAGAGAGATGTTCAGTTTTGGAGATGTGTGTGATGGTATCATCCTGCCTCCTCAAGACACTGCATGTCTTCATTAGTGTGTCTTGAATGAAAAATGCTCCCACATTCATATTAATAACAACTCTGAGAAGTTATTGACGTTACTATCAAACATTGAAAGACAGATCCCAATTAGTGACTGCAACTGAGACCAGCCAGAGGAAATCCCTCTTGATGGGCAACCTAATCTCTGATTTGAGTCCAATCACACAGCCACAAAACGCTGGCACCAGTCGTGATGTATAGCATAACCTAGCTATCAGGGACAACATATTTGAGAGCTGAGGTAATTTCCATGATGGGTGGAAACTATTTTCACAGTGACATTCTTGCATTTCATTCATTATGAGTTATTTTGCAAAGCAAATGGGTTGGAGGAGATCCTCTCCCCATTTCTGGGCAGTGTGGCAGATGCACAGTCAGGGCACTGTGCATGTCAAGGCAGGGACGAGTCCCTGCAGCAACCTCCCATAAAATGGAGTCAACTGCAGAAACCAGAGGCTCAATCTGAACATCTCCCTCTAATCTCCCAGGCTCGCTGCAGCAGCTGTAGAGGGGACAATAACATCATCCCCTCATTTCAGAGGTTTTTGCACATCCATAAGTATTACCGTAGAAAACCCAACATGGAGTTTGCTCTCCAAGAAAAGTCATGCCGTCTTCAGAGCAAAATTTGAACGATGAGCTTTAAGTAAGTGCAGCAGCTTCACACCAAGGACGGAGGGTATAAAGAAATAGCAAATAATGTTCCTTCTAGTTAAAGGTTCTGATGAGAGGAGGAACCCCTAATAATCTGTAACTGAGAAGATGAAAGTGATGAGGCAGAATAAAATACAGTTGTGGTAAAGCTCATAACTTTGCAACTTTAGTTGATTATCTTTTGATAGTTTTTTGATTATTTTTTTCAGATTCAGTAGAAGGAGCAAGTGATGAATGTTTGCACCTGGTAACACAAGGGCTGGGTCATATGATACAGAAGAATGAGATATTGTGTCATTTACTGTCACTTGAGTAGGTGCTTGGATGTATAGGTTTTTTTCTCTTCTTGGGAACTGGGATCAAAGCCTCTGCCTGAGATTTGGATACTGACCACTTGATTTTCTTGTTTTGTTTATACGGTTCCTTGACATTTTCTATCAGTTATCAGGAGACCAGTATTGTGAGACAAAACATAAAGGAGAATGCTCTGATACCAAGGCAAGGAGCTATTCTGGAGAAGTATCAGGAGTGTGGGATTGCATTAGAAACCCCTGTTGCAACCCACAAAATCATACCTTGGGATACCAAAAATCAGGGAAAAGAGTAAGAACCAAAAGCAAACTCAGCCATATAGTCTATGCTCTCCCTATCAGGTAGTCCCCAAAACATCTCCTAGACACAAATCCCAAGTCTTTTGGAGATCTTTCGCTTTACTTATCACTTGTCCTGGCCTCTCTAAGCCTCTCCAATGTCTAGGAGATGCCACTGGGAGGAACTTTTGGGGAACAGCCCTTTCCTGCCCCTGTCTCCAAGTGACCCGAGTTTCCTCATCAGGCTGCTCAACATCACCTGTGCAGCCTCCATCCAACCCCAGTGCCTTGTCCCACCCCAGCACCAGCTGTGCTTTCAAGCCCCAGGAAAATTCTGGAAAGCAGCAGTTAAATGATCACCACTGCTGCACCAATGGGCCACCAAGCTGAACATCTCCAGCTACTCTTCATTGACCCGTCTCCACAACTGGAGGAGAATTCCAGCCTGGCACATTAAATACTTGAGTATTAACCTCCCCAGGCAGGTCAAGCCTGAGATGTTGGACCATGGGGCTTTCACCCAGTGAGCTGAGGAGCTTCCCCCCCCACAAAGCGTAAATGAGTTTATAGGAAATAGCTGAGGGTAAAGGCTAGGGTGGGTGGGGAGGAAGACAACTTCCCCACCCTCATTAGAGGACCTGGCCTGCTTATTGTGTGCCCTCTTTTCTCCAGTAGCAGAGAGGAGCTGTTTCTCCAGGGCTTGTGGTGGGGGTGATGAATGGGGTAACCCATCCAGGAGCCAGTAGAAAGGGAGGAGAGGGAGGAGGTCGTGCCCTGGGTCCTCTGAGCCCTCCGAAGATGAAAAGTGAGTCAAAGGAGGCCCTGAATAATGAAAATGGGCTCTCTGTCCAGCAAGGTAAGTTATGACTTTTGTGTTCTGCTGCTTTCTTCTCTTTTTGTGGCTGTTTGAAGTGAAGGGAGACAAGGTACGAAATGCAGTGGGTGGTTGGGTTTTGTGGGGTGCTGGTAGAGCAAGTGAAGTGGAAAGTGTTGAAGGGCTTGGTTAAAAGGCATCTGGCTTCTGAATTTTATTTATTAATTGATTTAGTAGCTTTGGGATTTTTTTTTTAATCTGTTCTTGAGGAGTCCTGTTTGTCTGTTGTCCCTTTCCTGGGAAAAGCAATGCTCAGGGGTGGTGACTGTAGAGACCTTGTTGTAAAGCGGGGAGGGTGAATGAGCAGAGCTGTAGGACAATGTGAAACAATGAGGAGGACAGAGGTGAGAAATAACTTTTTTTTCCCCCTTAAATACAAGGGCTGATGCAGAGCTGGGTATTACTTGAAAGGTTTTTCGAACATTTAGTTGCTATTAAAACCCCCTACTCTGTTATGTATCCCGTAACTAACTTGTACTTTTAGCTAATAAAAAGCCATTGGTGGCCTGGGTTATGGGGAGGCCAAGGTGATGAAAGGCTGTGTCTCTCCACCCTTAAGTGGTGGCATCTCTAACTGTGCTCTTCAAGGGAAAAGGCAGCTACTGCCAATAGCTCCTGGGAAGAAACTTCCTTGCTGTTGTTCAGAGGAGCAGCCAAGAAAGCTCTTTGTGCCTCCTGTGGCAGCATAAGCTTGAGGACAGGGTGATGTATGAGCTATCTGGGCTAATGCAGCAAGATTTTCATCCCCAGGAGAGAAGCAAAGCATGTGGGTAGGAGAGCAGGCAATGACGGTGCCTGGGGATCTCACCTCATTCCTGGTGAGAGCCTGGGTTGGAAGAGGGTGAAATAAACTGAGTGTAAAAGGAGCTGTGAGCCCCTTGTCACCAGGGATGAGGCCACAACTGGTGTAATGCTGCACTGAGTGACCTGGCACAGCTGCCTTGCGAGGCAGTGTGAGAGGTGAAGAAACCCTGGGGAGAGAGACCCTATGCAATGATTGTTCCTCCATCCACTTATGACAGCAGCCTCTGGGGGGAGGGCAAGGGGAGACTTGTTGTTCCAGGAGTGATTTCTCTTCCTTTACATGCTGTTTCTTCTGGGTAGATCTTGGTGGACCAGGTTGTTTCTGAAGGGAGAGAATGAAGGATGTAGGTAAACACCAAGTAGGAGTTCGTATGTAGGAGACATGAAAGGGGATTGAATGTTTGGTCCATTTTTCCATCAGTGCATTAGGGCTGAAGTAGAGGCAGCTGAGCTCAATAGAAAATGTTCCCAGGCATGCAACTAGATGTCTAGAAAAACAGATATCTATTCCTGAGCCCCTGAGGCTGCTGCTGATGTGGGATGCTCTCTTTTCTAAAAGGATGTGTTGTAGCTGGTAGACAAACTGTCCTTCTCCCAGGAGCTGAAAAACTTCTTTCTGAACAGCCATGGGAGAAAATGTGAAACTGAACTTCCCCACAGTTTAATCTTCAAAGCACTAATCTAATTTTCTGAACAGCTGTGAGATATGGAACTGACCCAGAATATTAAATTGTCTCCCTGCCCTGCAGAGAACAGAAGCTAAGGTTCAAAAGCTGAAGGCCCTGTTGTCTGTGATGGATGATCCCTCCAGACGAACATCTCTATGATGCCACGTGCTGTCCCTGCAGATCAAATTGGAGGGGGTGGGAGTCACATGGGGTTCCCAAGGGATGCTCTGGGGAGCAGAAGAGACATTTCCCCTTCATAAGTCAATTGGTTGTGACAGAGAAGCTCCCTTTGGAGAAGTAGTGGTTGGGAATCTTCTAATTAAGTGTGCCCAGCTGGGCTCCCCTTGCTGGCAAAGCCTTGGTTCAAAGGGTGGCTTTCAATTTTGAACTTAGGTTGTCTGATATTGGAGCATGACCTTAGCTAGAACTCTAGTCTACTGCAAGATTTTTCTTTAAAAAAAAAAAAAAACAAACAAAAAACTTCAGAATTGAAACTCAGACCTTAAAATAATCCTTGCCATCCTGATGGGATAAGGCCTGTGCCTCACCTGCTTTGTCTACAAGTTCCACTCCCACTTTCCTGGTTGCCCTCTGGCACCCGCCCCCAAAAAGCCAAACCCCAAATCCTTCGTTTAATCCGCTAACCAACCTTAACAGTATTTGATGGGAGTGGATGGTTTGAAGGCATTTGAGTTCCACCACATCTAGTGATGATTTATTCCCATCACTTCTGTAATTATTATTTCTGGTAAAGAAGGAATACTTAATCATGAAGACCTGTCAGCAAGGGGGGTGGTAGTGGAAATGTCTCCTCAACTACTTTCTAGATAGCAAACCCAGGAAAACATTTCCCTTGGCAGAACTAAGTGTGGGTGCTTTGAACCACCTTGTCTGCATTACCATGCAATTGGGCTTTCAACCCTTCATCCAGGTGACCAACCCAAACCACAACTCCCTAGTCAGGCCGTGCCTTAGAGGATTCAGCAGCTAGAGTCACCTTCCAAAAGCTTCTGCTTCACACACATGCACATACAACCTGGCTAAAGCCTCACTGGGGCAGAGCTGGAGTGAGCTGTCCTTTGCCAAGCCCTTCTTCAGTCCCATAGTTTACTGGTATTGATGTAGAACTGACTGTTTAACTTTTGCTCTCCCAGCAAAGCACAGGGTCAAAAGCAGGTGGACTATAAGATATTTATCCCAGCTGCATGCTTGTGGTAGGATGTGAGGTAAGGGACATGGGATGGACTTCAGTTTAGCCAAAGGTTCCTCCTGGTTTGGGCTGTAACACAGAGGACAAGGGGGGCTCTCGTCATGTGGAAACAGTGCCTGGGACTACTCTTATTTCCTTGTGTCCACTTGACATTTCCAGTGTCAGCCCTTTGATGTGTGATATCTTGACATCAGCCTGGGGGGAAACCAGG
This sequence comes from Eurystomus gularis, assembly GCA_013400335.1. Taxonomy (NCBI): domain Eukaryota; kingdom Metazoa; phylum Chordata; class Aves; order Coraciiformes; family Coraciidae; genus Eurystomus; species Eurystomus gularis. The sequence continues at coordinate 115,388 of VZZY01016144.1, forward strand.
ATAGGATGGTTTGCCTTATGGGTTAAGACTGAAAAACACTTGACAGCTTCTGGTCTGGGATATTAGTGGCTTGTCTGAGTAAAAATCCAGGGTGGTGTTCTCATGAGACCTCAGATGGTTCTTGGGGAAAAACAAGCTGCGTCCTACTGTTGATCATTAAGAGAAGTGAGTTCACAGATTTATTTTTTTTATTTAAAGAAAAATATAAGTGGAGTATTCCAAAGGAGGGTATTTTTTTTTTGTGGAGAGAAGGTTGCTGTGTGGTAGGTTCTTGCAATAGTCACCTGACTCCCCACTAACTTCTAGAGCGGTGGTGGAGGGACTCAGCATCATGGCTCAGCAGCACCAGTGCTGCGTGGGTTACTGCTCAGTGAAGAAGCTATGCGGGTGTGGGGGCCTCCAGCCACACACCTGGTGTGTAGACAAGATGATGTAGTGCTGTTGGGAATTGAATGTGCTGTGTAAATTCTATGGTAGAGCAGCTTGAAAGGTCTGCTGGAGCTTGGAGAGAGCCCTTTGTAAATCTCCCCCTAAGCCCTGGCATGGGGCTGAGTCATTCTCATGTCTGGGGTTTTCTCATCTCTGTGTGGCTCTCCCTAAAAGCTCTGTGCAGTTGGAACTAATGGATGTATGTTCCCAGAACAAAAAAAAAATGACATCAGCTCTTCCCATAAATGGAATTAAGGCCAAAGTCTCCAGATGTCACGCATTGGGGCTTTTCTATCTCCGTTTGACTATAGGAACTCTTCCTTAACAATTCACAGCTAATGAATAGAACGAAATGCAGAAATCTGCACTGGGTTATAAAGAAATGAATGCGTCTTTAAAAAAAAAAAAGTAATGCATGTTGACATGGGTGTGTTAGGGCTTGTGGCCGTAGCCATCTAGGCAAGGGGTATATTAACAACACATGGTGGCTATGAGTGGTGCCTGCAAGACCAATCTAAAATAGCCTATAGGTATTTCATCTTAAACATCCTTTCTCAGCATGTGCAGAACATCTTTGCTGATGTAACTCCTCCCGCGGGTGGTACTCGTGCTGTCGTGCTCTTGCTCCTATGATGGCAATGTGATGTGTGTCGAAGCACATTAGCTGAAGGACTGGTCAGGACCCACTGCTCCTGCTGTGAGAACATCTTGATTGCCAGCTTCCTCACGCTAATCGAATCAAGCTCACTGCTTAATTTAATTGAAACAAAGAGGGATCTGATATGTGGCATCTGTCAGCAACCTCAGAAGGAGGTAGGGATGCAATTTGTGTGGTAGGCGAGAGCATTTGAAGTATTTCCTAGAATGTCATATTCCATGGGAAATGCCTTTAATTAGGTTTGGATATTTCCACCCTTCCTCACAGACAGGGAGTGGGTTGCTCAGCTTGGTGCCACTAAGCAATAGCTCCTTTGTCAGTTAATAAAGAAAGAAGTTTAAAAAAAAAATAATTACGTGGCCGGGAATTCTGAACTTATAGTTGGTTCCATGGTATCTTCTTTAAAACACAGTAATATATTTATAATTAATGAAAAAAAAAGCCAAACAAACCAACCCAAAGCTTGTAGTACAAGGCTACTGCAAAGATATCGAGAGGCTTTTTGAGGAGGAGAGCATGAGGGGTGATTTTACTACCTAGAGTATTGACTGACATCAGAGCCAGTGACAGAAGGAAGCTGAAGTCTGTGAAAATTTAATATCCTGGTTGGTGAAGTCCTGTTGGTGAACACCGGTGGAGGATACAGCCTGTGATGGTCTAACATGGTGCTGATCTAATACCAGACTGCATGACACCTGGCTCCAATTGCCTTCCTAGCTTTGTTGTAGGACAGAAGTAAAACAGGCTTCAGCTTCCCTTGAAAGTCCTTGAAAAGCCTCAAGTAGGTGGGTAGCTCTGTTGCAGCAAGAGAAAGGTTATTCACGTACTTCTCAGATGGATGAGAGACTTGAGAGCTGAATGATTTGCAGCTCTTGTGGTTGGCAAACATGTTACTGGTGGATGTGGTGTATCTGTCCCACTAGCCTGAGCTTGTGCGAGCTGTGATGTGCACTGACCTTCCCGAGTCATTAAATGTGAGCTGAAATTGAACTTGTATGAACTTTCTTTGAACTAAGAAGTTGGTGCAATGACATGTGCAAATGCTTGTGGATTCTTCATGAAACTTTCAAGCATTGCTTCCCTAATGCTTGTGTGTTGGATGGTTCTCGATGCAGGGCTGGGGGATGCTGATCCTCTGCTGAGGATGGTAGAGCAAATACCTGCAACAAATGCCCATCTTGACTGCCCTGCACAAAGCTCTGAGTTGCAGGATGCTGCTGGAAGCACAGCTCCTCTAAATGATGCAGGGGCAAGAGGTTGGTGTGCTTAGAGGTTGGGAGGCTGTGAGTGGGCAGATCTGCAAGATGCTGCCTTGTTTCTTCTCAGTTCACCTGCACCAGGTGGGGATGCATTAAGAGTGTGGCCAGCAGGTCAAGGGAGGGTCTCTTCCCCCTCTACTCTGCCCTAGGGAGGCCACCTCTGGAGTAGTGGGTCCAGCACTGGGCTCCCCACTTTGAGAGACAAGAAACTACTGGAGAGAGTCCAGCAGAGCCTGTGAAGATGCTGAGGGGACTGGAGCATCTCTGTGCTGAGGAAAGGCTGAGAGCCCTGGGGCTGGAGAAGCCTGAGAGGGGATCTGATCAATGATGATCAAGAGCTAAAGGGCCCATGGAGGGCAAGAGGATGGGGCCAGACTCTTGTCAGTGGTGCTCAGCAACAGAACAAGGGACAACAGGCACCAACTGGAACCCAGGAGGTTCCATCTGAACAGGAGGAGCAACTTGTTTGGTGTGAGGGTGTGGGAGCCTGGCCCAGGCTGCCCAGAGAGGTTGTGGAGTCTCCTTCTCTGGAGAGATTCCAAACACGTCTGGATGTGATGCTGGGCACCCTGCTCTGGGTGACCTGCTTTTTTTTCCAGGAGTATGTTGCAGCTTTAAAGCTCAAACTGCCCAGTGCTTGAGATCACTTGTGTGCTGGAACAATGCATGAACTCATCTTTGTTTCAACTGAAATCCAGGCTGGGCTGTTGGGAGCTCCTGCTTCTCCTCTTAACCGTGTAAATGTTTTATGAAGTGAGTATAAAGTCAATAAACACTTCCTGTTTAACGTCTGCCTCACTGCCTTATGAAAGATGCTTTATAAAAACATCAGATCTCTCACCCGGCACATGGCTTATCTCTGGTTCCCTGCTAAGATGATATCAAAAGTCATCTAGTAGGGGGAAAAAAAAAATCCCAACTTAGAGTAAAATAAACTTGCATTTTCCTCGTAATGATGCTGCACAGATTGTGCAGTCACACAGCATATTGGAATTGCTCTGAAATTGGATTTTGGAGCCAGCTGAGCTTCAAATCCTGATGGGAAGGCTCACGGGGAAAGCTGGTCTGCACCTTGTGTGGAGAGTGAGCACCCGGCTTGTTTCTTTCTTGTTGCTCTTCAGCGTGACAAATGAAATTTGAATAATGGCTGTGTAAACCGAGAGCAGTTGTTGAATCTGAGGGCTGAAAAATGTGCTTTTCAGCTCTGTTTGCTCTGTTGCTGATGTTGATTTGCACTGATCGTGGCTGGAATCTTAATGCTGTGGAATATGACAAATGTTTCTATTCTAAAAGAAAAAGTAGGCAGATTCCTGGCTTGCATGACTTTGCATGGTTGCAATTGGCATGGTCAGTTTGGGCACAGGCTCATGGTCAGCAGCTGTGATATCAGCAAAAGCCTTGTGCTGCCAACATCTGTCTTCATTTGGCCAAAGCAGTCCTAGGCCAAAGGTGGTGCTAATGCAATTGGCTGATGTTCTGCAGCTCCTAACCTTGTCTTTGCTCTTCCTTGTGTGAGCTGCTGGCAAGTGTGTCTAGCAGGTATTGAGTTTGATCTATCTCTATATAGATGCACTTATATTTTCTGATTCTCAGACCTCTGTTGTGGTTCTCTTCCTTTAGCTGAGTGGAACAGCCTCTGTGGAAGATGTTGTTTAGACTCTTGCTCTGGTCCATCAGGTGAAATGTCACCTGAAGTGTGGCAAGAAAGATGACTTGAAGGAAACCAGTGATATTCTTTTTTTTCTCAATGGTTGTGCATGTCTGTATCTTATCCCAGGGAAGCTGTGGATGTTCCATCACCAGATGTCTTCAAGACCAGGTTGGATGGGGCTTGGAGCAACCTGGTCTAGCAGTGGGTGTCCCTGCCCATGGCCTGTAGCCTAGATACTAGTAATTAATTTAGTGACTTCAAAAGTCAAGTTTATTCTTCCTCCAGATTCTTTTTTTCCACCTAAAGCTTGGAAACTCCAGCTGAACCTCTAGTGCTCCTATTCTAGCCTGGGTTGCTGAAGCAGCTTTGCTTGGGAAGTCTAGTTAGGGCAAAAACTAGTTGTCCTACGCTCTTTTTCTATGGATTTGGGGTTTTTAATGTGTTCTGGAGGAATCCTGTCTGTCTGTTGTCCCTTTCCTGAGAAAAGCAATGCTCAGGGGTGATGGCTGTAGAGACCTTCTTGTAAAGAGGAGAGGGTGAGACAATGTGAAACAATGAAAAGGACAGAGCTGAGAAATATTTTTTTTTTTCCCCTTGAATACAAAGGCTGTTGTAGGGGTGGGTGCTGCTTGAAAGGTCTTCCAATATTTAGTTGCTATTAAACTCCCCCCTGTTGTGTGTCCTACAACTAACTTATACTTTTAGATAATAAGCCATTGGCAGAGGGCCTACACCAAACCACGGGTCAAGGGGAAGCTGCTCCTCCAGTAGGCAATTGCTTTGGACCTGCCTTTTCTCTTGCAGAAGAGTCCCTGCTGATCAGTCACAATGATTGCTCTGATGGGCATCTTACAGGAAATGCCCTCTGTGTTTTGCCCCAAGTAGGAGAGGTTGAGTTGAGATGAATTTAATAAGTAGCCCTTAGCACAGATGCTGGTTTATTGCTCTAAAGCCCTTTTGTGCTGTTCTAGTTAAAATCAAAGGACAGATAGATAATGCCTTCCACTCTGTTGTAGCTTCTAACAGTGAACAAGCTGTGAATAGACAAGGCAGCAAAGCTCTTGGAGATGGAGCTCTCAGAATGATATTTCTGTGCACGTGTGGCTGCTTGCTAACTCATGCAATCCTGAACTTGAATTGGGCTGGGCTCTCTCGGTTCAGGGGATATCTGCTCAACAGCCTCTCAAATCAGTTGGAGATGGCTCCTTTTCTCTGAAGGACACATGAGGAAGGAAGGCTGGAGATAGCAGGTGCTGACAGCATCCTATCCCTTGCCAGGGTAGTTATGGGCAACCATGAAAAGATAGGATCTGATACCCATTTGGATATGGTGAGGTCACACTGACAACAGAGATACCATGTTTCACAACTGCCATCTCATCAGCTCCCAGTCTGAAGGAACTGGGATGTGTGATAGCTGGAGCCTGCGGAGGACTTGCTTGCTTTTGAATGGCCCTCAGTCTCTGTGCAGATACGATCTTCTGTTGCTTTTTGAAATGGCTCCGTGACAGTGAAGAAATGTCTTGGTCCCTTTCCCACTTAGAGGAAGGACTTAAGCTGATGTGCTTAATGCTTCATCTGGCTGGGGAAACCATCTGCCCTGATGCCTTGAGGTGATAAAATCTGGTAGGTAGGCTCCAGAAACCCTACAGCAAGTCCTAGCTGGCTGCTTTTGCTGGCATCCAGTTTGCAAACTGCAGTGTTATCAACTAATGCTCAAGAGACCATCTGAGTGTGGCTCCAGGACAGAACAAGCCACAGTCTAGCCTTGGTTAACACTTTTCTGTTTCATGTCGGCGTTTGCAGCAGCCTGCAATCGGGCTGCTCTTTGTGATCTTTAATCTGAAGCTGTGATGCTCCCAGTGTGACCATACCCATCTCCAGAGGCCAGCTCTCTTCTTGTCTGAGGGGGCTGCTGAAACATCAATTGAATTTTTTTGGTTGCCGGGGAGCAGGGGGGGCTGGTGTTACCTTGTCACTGCTGCTGAACTTTGTGGCTGTGGGCTCTGTGAAGTGCAGGTCATAAAAAGACAGCTCAAAGGAAAATTGGGTGTAGTTTCGCCTTTGAAAGATCTGTCTGGTTTTCATCAGATTTTTGGGGCTCCACTTTAAATCTCCCTGGCTTGTTAAAAGCCCTGAGGTGAGACAGAGGGCTCTTGATGGAAAAAGTATGGTCATGATGGCAGCAGGAAAGCAAATGTGCTAATATGTCTTGGATAAGGAACGTGCTAGACAAGAGAAGCTGTTCAAATGCTTCTTGATCCCTTTTAGGAAGCCACTGCTGTGAAGCCAGTCTGTTTGCATGGTCCACCTTGGCTTGAAGACCTCGAGTGGGCAAATGCCACTATTTCAGATCAAGGTTTCCTTGCTCGGTGGTGCTTACCTGTCCCCAAAGTTCCTTAGCCTAACCAGTATTGCTTGTTGGAGACTTGTGTTGTAATGCATCTTGTAAACAGAGAATTTGCGTCCTGGGGTGGAAAAACAAACAAAAAAATCCCTCCAAAACTAACAAACCACCCCACGACTTTGCCATGTTCTCTGCAAATGGACTGTATGTTCTTCTTCTTGCTCTCCTGGAGGACTGTCTGCCTCTGATCGCTGTCTCCTGGCAGGCAAGTCAGGGTTTTTCCTTTGATTTGGCTGAATTTAGAGATGAATTTTACAAGGAAAGCTTGTGATCTGCAGCCGTCAGAAATGCCACTTGCTCTGAGTCTGAGTCCTCTGAGACAGGGAAGCTGGTACGGGAAGGTGTGTGCACTGCTGTGGCTGACTATAGTCCTCCTGAGAGAAACATTAGGAGGACATGGGTAGGATAAAACAGAGGATGTTTGGCAGGGCTTTGATAGAATATATGTATTTTTTTTTGCCATTTCAGTCATGTAACAACTGCATTCTCTGTGGAAGCAGCTATTGCTATAAGGCTGGGGGTGGGATGTTCATATAAGTTGCGGAAGAAGAAACGTGAAGCCTGTGAGCTGCTGAGGGTGGCTCATGCTGATCCAGGCTGACAGAGCAAACATGGTGCTGTGTTGTGGGTCTCCATTTCCCTTTCGGTGTGTGCTGACGCCAGGTCCCTCCTGCAACATGTTGCTAGGGCTGTGAGTTGGACAGCAGTGAGTCAGTAGTGGCCCTGGTGGGATCTAAACACTCTGAATTGTGGTGTGCCATGCATCTCCATGGCTAAGGCTGTCCAGAGAACAGCCAGTATGTGCAAGCAACAAGATGATGATGCTCTGTGGGACAAGAGAGCTGTTATGAATGCTGGCAGGAGGTTCTGCACATGAGCAATCCTTTGCTTCAGCAATGCTTCACCTCTGGTGCTGAGACTCAGTTGTGGTGCAGTGCTTGAATGGTCTTAGAGGAGCAAGCATATGCAATGCTTTCTTATTCCAGTCTCTCCTCAAGAGATACCTACCTCAGGGTGGCTTCCTTGTAGTGCCCACACTGAGGGAACAAGTGTGTGAGATCTGCCTTGGTCATCCATCAACTGAAAGACAAAATCCCACTGATAGCATCCCTCTACCCCTCTTCTGCATAAAAGTACCTCTCTTGAGGTCACTCCAGATAAACTTTCAGGCCTGTTTTTTAAATTTTCTTCCTTCGGTTGTTCAGTATCGTTCTCTGACATGACTCATTGGTGCTTTCAGCAGCACCAATCACAAAAATAGGCAGAATTTCTTACAATGTGATTATTCTTAATTTGTGCAGGATAGAGGAGTCTGGAATTGTACTTTACCTTTGCAGTAAATTGTACTTTACCCGGCAGTCTTATTCAGTAAAAATTTGGATTGAATAAATGAGGTTGGAAGGGAGATTTGGAGGTCTCCAGTTCAACCTCTTGTTCCAAGATGGATGGCTTTCAAGGTCAGGTTTCAAAGAGCTCTGTCCAGTCAAGCTGTGTGCACTTCCAAGGATGGGAGACTCTCCTACCTCCCTGAGATCCTAGCCCAGTGCTTAAGGAAGAAACCAGAAAACCCCACACCATTATTTAGTTGGCATTTCCATTTTTACAGCTGGTGTTTGTTGCTGTGCGCCTCTGAAGTCTGTCTTCTACATTGCCTTGTGGAGGGTAGCTACGAGATCCCTCCTTAGCTCTTTCTCCAAGCTGAACAGAGCCATTTCTCCCACTGCTCTCATGCTGTGCTCCAGTCCCTGATTGTGCTGGTAGCTCTCTGCTGGTTTCACTTCAAATTGCCTCCTGTGCTGGAGAGCCCAGGACTAGATGCAGCACTCCTGATGTGGCCTCACCAGTGCTGAACGGAGGGGAGGAAAAGCCCAAAAGTTATAGAAGAGCTTCCATAGCCACAATACCTGGCAGTGCCATAGCTGAAGATGCAAGGGGAAGTCTGCTGCTTCTTGAGGTCAGCACTAGCATGTGGTCAAACAGAGGCTGTCTGAGATGTTGTCAGGTAGCAAATCTGAATTTGGCTCTGTTGACTCCTAATGACTGCTACAGCCACTTGCTTGAAGATAGCATTAAAAGCCTTGCACAAGGGGAGCATAGCTTTACTGGTCAGTTATCTCTGCAAAGGTTCTTCTTGCTCTAGATAAGGCAGAACACAAAATAGCATAAGATCAGACAAAAGCTTAAATCTTACTATTAATCTGCAAAGGAATGGTAGTGATGCTACTTTGCCTTGACCTAGAGATAAACATCATGAGCTCGTTTGTCTCAAAGGAGAGTGGCTCTACTGCAACCTGGTCCCACGTGTTTGTGTCAAAAGGAAACATCCCATTGAGAGACCCTTCATCCATGATGAGCAAACCCACAGGTTTAGCTGTTTCTCTGGATCTTGCCAGAGCAAGGAAGTGACTGACAGCATCCTCCAAGATATTTAAAGAATAACAATAACCACCCCACATCTGATATCAGTACATTCTTTCAATAGTTTTAAATATTGGTGTTTCCCCAAATAACTCGCTTCCTCCTCTGTTCCTTCAGGAGAGATGACGCACTTTGCTTGTGAGGGAGGTGAACTGATGCTCAGGCTCGTTCTTGCCTTGCATTAAGGTGATAAACAAAAGGTTTAAGTCTACAGCAAACAGGCTGCAGCTTGGTATCAGCTCTCAGATTAGTCATAATTAAAAGGCGTAAAAGTTTATGCACCAGCTGCTGCCTTAGCACTAAAACAATTGGCTTCTCTAGGCAATTATCCTGTTGACTTTTGAGTTGAAGGCTTTCACCTGCACAGACAGTGAGGCTAGAGGACTCCTCGGGTGATTTCCTGAATTCCTTTGTATGTGGCCAGGCTTGTTAATGTGGCAACTCTGCCTTGGCCCTGCCTTGTTTCCTAATCCCGTGGTAACTTTGGCATGACAGACACTTCTTTCAAGTACAAGTGTCTGTATCTGACATCTCATTAGGATTTCAACAGTTGTGCAAATGTTTGTTATTGTCCTAACAAGACGTCTGAACCCACGTCTCTTAAAGTTTGCCCGTGCTTTTTCGTTACGAAGTCAGACTAGTACAATTCTTGCTCCAGGTCCAGCCCTGGTGGGAGCAGTTCAGACATTGATATATCTGCTTATATTCAGTGGTGCTTCAAAATGGGTTTGTCTGGGATGGATGTTTTATTGCATGCTGAGGAACACACCCTGGATCAGAACATTGGGCATGGCTGTACGTCTGCCAAAGCTCTTCTCAGGACTGTTTTCTTACAAGCTAGATAGCCAAGTCATCTTGCTAAATCAGCAGCCAAAGGTTCTAGCCTCTAAAGTTTCTCCCAGTGTTGGTGCATAACACTGCTACAGTCCCAAAACCTCTTTTCTGCCCTTCACTGATGGGTTCAGCTGCAGTTTTCCTTCTGCCCCTGGGAATGGGGCAGAGCACTGCAGCTGGTCTCTGGGGCAGACGTGGTAGGAGATACCAGTCCCCTCACCTACCAACATATCTGGGTCTGCTGGTGTCAATGACAACAACTATCTGCAGAAGGTCTTGGAGTCTGACATCTGAATAGTCAGAGCCTCATCTACACACACGGTCTTCTACATTAATACTTTTGTATATCTGCTTGGGCAAAACCATCCTTGGACTTATCCTAGAGGCTGTTGGTCTATTAATCTCTGGTTTAGCTTCTGTTCAAGTTAGCCACACTTCTCTTGAAAAGCAGGAAAATCTATGAATAGGAGGGTTTGGCTGCTCGGCCCCCATCAGCCCACTGGCTTCCCCCCCACCCCTCAAGGGAATTAAGGAGTGAGATTGTAATAACAAAACAGCACCATGATGCCATGTGCAGCAGAGATGAAACGGCTGCTTTGTGTGCTGGAGGCTTCTAGCTGACAGCTTGCTCAGCCTGGGGATGCCTCTTATTTTGAACCGAAGCAAAAATAAATGTCAAAGTCTCTGCAAGCTGTTGTTGTGACTGAGCGAGGTACTCCGTCCTCAGAAATGTTCCCCTGCACTTGTGTGCGCCGTGAGCTGTCACGGTCCTTGAAGAATCAAACTTGATTGAGCCCCCAGCGCTGTCTGCATCCAGATCTTGTTGCTCTGAGACCTACTGTAGTCTCTGCACTGGGTATTAGGCTAATAACTATGTAGGAGGTGCTCTTTAGCTGCTTTTCCCCCTAAAGGAAACCTGGTTTTATGTAATGGTACCACGTGTGTCCTTCCCCTGACAACCAACTGCAGCCAAACTGGACAGGCAAACTCAAAGCCTTTTACCAGACAAAAAAGAAAGGGACATGCAGAGGGACATCACTAACCAGCATCCCTGCTAAAGCACTTTCATAGAATCATAGAACGTATTGGGTTGGAAGGGACCTCTAAAGGTCATCTACTCCAATCCCCCTACAATAAGTGGAGACATCTCTTACTAGGTCAGAGATTCTCCAGGTTTAAGAGGGTTTGATGAAGCCCCCTGAAGCAAAGACCTTGTGTGCGTACAAGTATGTGTAAAACCAGAAGCAGCATGAGGCTGAGCTGAGAGTTGGACCTTCCTCAACGTTGGTGTCAACTAGTTTCTCAGCTTGTTAGGGCAATATCAGTTTGTGTAAGAGGAAGTGGAAGTGGATGTGGGTGAGGTTATTCGTAAGAGTGAGATAACTTCCTATGATTAGGATGCCAAGATGGGTTGCAGTGCTCTTTTAAGAAACAAAGCAAAGGAAGTGCTCTGCAACCATCTGCCCTGCAAGGACATGTGCCTTCAGGAGGTTACCATGCAAGCACAGAGGAAGTGATAGTGTCATTTAGCTCATCTATTCACAAACTTCTGCAGTTCAAACTTGGTTAATGAGATTATGCTCAACCAAAACACAGCTGGAGGGAAAGAACCTGGCACCTGCTGCTCAACCCCTTTCCAGTAAGGAAAAGGTTGTGATGAGCTGCAGTGACTCATATTGGGGTGAGAGGGTGGATGTAGGATTGCTCTTGGTGTCAAGTATGGAGCTATTAGATCTGAGCGGAGCAGCTCTTAAACTTGATCTTTGTGGTTGAAGTGGGCAAAATGTGACACACATGGGGAACTTCCATTGTACTTAAAGCTTAATTAGAAGGCTCTTGACACTGTAAAGAACTGATCCTTGAGGATGGCATTGGGATTTTCAAGAAAGATGCTAAGGCTTCAGGCTCTGCTGATGAAATGACTTGTGGAAAAAGCCTGGGGAATGAGAGCAGTATCCCAACTACTCCCAGTGATTGCAAAGCCAAGATCATCTTACCTGGATGAGATCTATTCTCTAGCTTGATATCAAGTTCAGAGGGTGTCCTGTTGACCTCTCTGCTAGCCTGCTGTGCCCAGCAGGTGCTGTAAGGATGATCTTACAGAAAAAGTCAAAGTTGTTTGACACATTTGGGTCTGAGCTGAGACCACTAACAAGCACTTAGCTTGGGAGAATGACAGCTCAACCTGTCCTGTACTAAAAGCACAGCTGTTTAAAGCATGGTCGGGTTATAAAATTTGCCAGTGAGGATGCTACCTATGTTTGAGATCCAGAAAACCTCATTTATTAAAGCAATTCCATTGTAAACAAGGTTTTTTTTTGGCTCAGTAAATAGATACTAAGTGCTGTGACATTGCAAATGGTGAAACTGAACTGCAAGGGGTAACGTTTAGGGGTAGACTCCTGTTCTGAGCAGGCTTCATTACCTTTCTGCAAGCCATTAATTCAATAAAGCAGTGTAACAGATCCATTTCTGCCTCATTTTCAGATGCTATCATATGCTTTTATTGTACCCTGAATAAGGTAGGAAAAACTTTGTGAGGCTGGAAAGCTGGTGAGGGCTAGAAAAACAAGATAAAAGCATATAAAATTGACCTTAAGAGTGTAGGCTGACAGAAAGGGAAAGAAAGGGCTACTGGGGTTAAGTGTGCAAGATAGGCACCTCTAGTTGCTTACAGTTCTAATAAACTTCAAAACACTTGACAAAATTCTTGCTCCTCAGTTCAAAAGGGAGATTGAACAAACTGACGAAACCTGGTCTCCACAGAAGGAGGTGGTGTGTTAATCTTGGTAGATTTTCTGCTTTAGAGTTCTGGTATGTCATTGATTAGAAGTAGGTATTCTTGGCTTTCATCAACAACTGGTGAAATTCTCAAATACTGCAATTAAGGCTTTGCAGTTGCATTACCAGTTTCATTTCAAGCATGAAATGTCATAGTTAGGTCTTACCCGACTGTGTTTGAAGCTTCTTTGAGGGAGGATGACGAGATGAGAGTTCTGACTTCTCATGCAGCCTCTACCACATAAGTAATAGTAGACCGCTTAAAACTTGTGCGTTTGTCATTGGTGTTGATGTAAGCTTAGGACTGGAGATGTACCCTTCATCTAAATGATCTAGACATCAGATGGCCAGGCACTTAACTGGGTAGTTGTATTTATAACCTTTGCACTCTCTGTGGTTAGTGTACAACTGATAATTCTGTCTTTTGGTACTGTGTAGACCCCCTCACTAGAGCTGGAAGTCTCTGGGGTAATCTATCTATGATGGTGGAATTGTCTGCTGTTGACTTCCTAGAAACATAGAGTGTTTTAGATTGGAGGAGACCTTTAAAGGATATCTAGTCCAACCTCTCCTGAAATGAGCAGGGACATCTTCAACTAGATCAGGTTGCTCAGAGCTCTGTCCAACCTCAACTGGAAGGTCTCCAGGGATTGGGCATTGACCACCTCTCTGGGCAACCTGGGCCAGGGTCTCACCACTTTCACTGTAAATAGTTTCTTCCTTCTATCTAGTCTGAATCTCCCCTCTCTTAGTTTAAAAGCATCCCCCCTTGTCCTGTCACAACAGGCCATGCTAAAAAGATTGTCCCCATCTTTCTTATAGGCCCCTCCTTAAGTTCTGAAAGGCCACAAGAAGGTCTCCCAAGGCCTCAATAAGTTCTTCCTGCATGAGCATAGCTCATGCTTTTCTATCTCTGTTCCAAAACAAAGGCAAACTGAATAATAATCAGCTATTAGGTTATACAAATGTTAATCAAGGCTCGGCAAACACCAGTGTTTCAGATCAGTTTCCCCTGAGCATAACACCCAACACTCAGCTTCACACCAGACTGTTAAAGCATGCTGATCACAAAAGCAGCCCTCTAAAGCACAGAATAATGGAACTAATGCTGTATGTTTTCTGGCCGAATACCCAGACTGAGTGACACTCTTTCAGCCATGAAATAAGGAAAAACTTGCAGAAGCTAATTCCTGCCTGCTACTGGGGAAGTGTTTCCCAGCATGCCTCTGGTGTCAAGTGCTGTCCATCAGCAGGTTTGAATTTCCAGAGTGGCTGGGTGCATTTGTGCTCCTTAAAACAACAGCCTCCAACAGCAAATGTCTTCTCTAGTTGAGCAGCAGTGGACATACGAGATATACTTTGGCGAACAGAGCTCTCTTGACAAGGAGAATGGGTGACATGAGGATCTCCCCATGATGCAGAAAGGTTATGTTCTGTGGTGGAGCCCACACAGACTTCTTGTTGCATCTGTACTGATGCTGTCCCTTATTAGAAGTCTTTGGTCTTTCCAAGCTGCTACTCTGGCCTACTGGCTCCAAACCTGGATTTTCAACCTCCTTTGGCCCCCAGTTCTCTTGGTATATCTCCTGCTGCTGCTTATTTTTTACTGGCTCCTATTCCTCATTACCTCCTGCTTGCCCCATACCTGCTTGCAATTTTACTCAGCCAAGCCAAAACCCTTGAGTCTTAAATTCTGAAGTCTAAGGGTTGTTGAGCATATGCAATTTAGCTGCTATTTCTCCTCCCCTCAAAAGGCTTATAATTTGCCTAGATTCTTGGCGATGACAAAAATTAAATTTGACACAAAAAGCTATCCCCTGCTCATTAAAGTCCCAGTCCTAAATCATGGGTCCGAGGCTTTTCAAAAAACAGTCACCAGAAATTGAACAAAACAATGTGTTTATTCCCATGCTGCTTTCTGAGAAGCAGTTGAATTCGCATGTTCCAAAACAACTCTGCCCGAGGCAGAGCCGGCTAGCATGCAAACTCCTATCTTGAACAGCCAGGACTTGGTGGATTTATAAGCAACCAAAAGCAGTACTGGGAAGGGTTAGGGAGCCTTAATAATGTTGTCTAGAGATGCAGTCTCGGATGGAAGATTATCTCATTTAAGTCTCCAAAAAAGAAAAATATAGAAATCAAGCCCTGCTGGATTCCCATGAGAACACGATGGGTTTAATTCCCACTTGCCACACTCTTGCGCAGACCTCCACAGACCCCACATCATTCCTGTTTAAATAGCCCAGTGTTCTTGAATCTACCACAATAGCACAAAAGACAAATGGAAGCGATTGTGTGCTTGCGAGTCTATTTTCTTTAATGGATGCATTTCAGGGGTCATGGGCCATGTGGCCCTCCCTTAGATATACAATCAGACCCTGAAAGAACATTGTCTGCTGGAGAACTTCCTCTGACACACCACCCTGCTGAAACAGCGTGACAACAGCCGTGTTTCGTTTTTCAAAGAGCTGTGTTCAGCCAACTTTGTAATTAGGACAATGAGGAATATGTATCTCTAAAGCAGCGTGTCTTTTAATAGTTGATTTATTTTTAAGAATGGGTGTGATTCAACAACTTCTTAAAAACTTCATCTCCTACTGTCTGTGTCTTAAGGAATAAGCCTGGTGTTGATCTCGTGAGCCTTTAAATGGAAGGCTGGAGTTGGCTGACTTCTCTGTTTTGAATGGATTTTTATCAATGTTATACCAGTGTCTGGGTTTTTTGAGACTTGCTCCTTTGGCCTCTCCATTACCGGCAGTCTCGCAGTGTGTTCGTCTGACCTATTCAAGTGAGCTCCTTGCAATGGAGATGTTTCCTGTGAGAGGTTAGTGGCGTTTGTCTGGTTTGGCGTCGGTGTGTGAGCTCCGTGGAAGCCAGCACGTGTGTGTGTGTGTGTTAGTTCTGCTGCAAGCAGCTTGTATTCCCCCAGATCTGGGGACTGAGGAGGAAGAGAGATGCAGCATGACTGCTTTGGGGCTTTTGCTGCCTGGCTTAGGGGTTGTGGTGTATTGCTTGGCACTTCACAGCGTGCATTCAGAGAATGTTTTTAAAGTCTTTTTCATAGAATCATAGAATGTGTTGGGTTGGAAGGGATCTCTAAAGGCCATCTAGTCCAACACCGCTACAATGAGAAGGGAAGTCTCTATCTAGATCAGGTTGCTCAGAGACCCATCAAGCCTGGCTTTGAATGTCTCCAGGGATGGGGTCTCCACCACCTCTCTGGGCAACCTGTTCCGGTGATCAATGACCCTCATATTAAAGAACTTCTTCTTAATATCTAACCTAAATCTACATTTTTCTAGCTTAAAACCATTACCCCTCTTCCTACTGCCAGTAACCCTTGTGAACAGTCCTTCTGCTACCTTCTTATAGGCCCCTTTCAGGTTTTCCATTGGTTTGACCATCATTTTTGTAAGGGCTGTAGCATGCTGGTAATTTCTGCAGTCCAAACAGCATTGGGTTTTGGAACAGAGAAGATGAACTGAAGTGGGTGATCTGTCTGCTACAATGGGTTTGTTTTCTGTCAATTCAGAAGCTTCTATCCTCATCACAAGAACTGCCCCTCAACGCTCCCTGAAGCTTTTGGCTGCTTGGTTATGGCAGTGAGGCTGTTGTGTACAGCTGCTGTCTTTAAAACTGGAGCCCTACATCTCCTTCTAAATGCATCAGTGTATCTTTTTGCCTTCCTTGGTACTTTCCAAGCTTCTCATGCTCTGAGCCTTAAAAGCTGTTTAATGTTTAATATGCAGCCTGAGATGAACATGGGTGCCAAGCTTTGAGATGAATTAAGTTGACCACCAGCTTCCTCCATCCACCCCGCTAACTGATCGCTTCAAATTCAAGCTACACTTGTTGATGGCAACTTAAATTTCTCTTGACATCTTGGGTGGGCTGAGTATCTTCTTGATAGGTCCGTGAAGGGTCTTGCTTGTAATAAAGTTCCTCAGTGCTTGGCGTGGGCGAGCAGCACTGAACTTGCAACAGAGCTCCATGGTAACAAGCGATGGGATTAACAAGAAAAATAGCCAGTTCTCCTGCTCACTAGCTCTTATAAAATAGCCTTGCAGCTGGAGGAGCATGTGCCTTGGTCAGGTGTGACCTGTGTTCAAACTGAAGTAATTATTGCCACCGCTGGAACCACAACCCAAGTCTTCTTGTCCTAATATGCTTTTAGGCTTGGGATAAGACCTGCATTGCAGGGCTCCTCTGAGCTGGAGTAACTTCAGAAAGGGACCAGGAAAGAGTAGGCTGTGAGCACAGTGATAGGCACCCATTTCATGTCCACCCCAGGTATTGCTGATACCTTTGGCACCAGACTAGCTAGAATAACGTGCTCATTCCTGATTCGGATTTCAGCGCGAACATCTTAAGTGGCCTGCTATTAGCATGGAATGGGGAGCAAGCAGGACAAAAGATAAGGAAATCTTATTTTCTCAAAGCCACATTATTTTCATTTCTAATTAAAGAATGATGATAGCTGGCATGTGTTGGCGAGTTTGTTTTTTTTCTTAATCTCCTCTGACTTTTGAATGCTACACCTTGTACCCTTGAAGCTAGTTGGATTCTCAGTAGTCCAAGTTTGTGTGTGTTGGTGCCACTGTATTGCCTACCTAGAAGGGCCTCAACCCCTGTGCCAAAATTGTTGAGGATCTCCCCTTACATAAAGGCAGGCCTTGAGCACCTCCAGGTTGGAGAAGACCAGTTCTTACCTACTGAATGAGTGCCTAGAAACTGGCCAGGACTTCAGCTGTCTAGACAGCACAAGAGCTGTCTCTAGAGCACAGATTTCAGAAGATGTGGTGTTTGGGGGATATGGTTTAGGGGAGAAGTTATAGAGTTGGTGGTTGGACTCAATGATCCCAAGGGTCATTTCCAACCTGAATGATTCTATGATTCTTTCTGCTAACAGCACTTATGAAATGTTGTGTTGCTTCAGGCTTTAATCCTCCCAAAGGAAAGGAGTCCTCCTGATCATCTCTTACCTACTGCATATTAGAGTTATATGAATATAATCTAACAGCAAAACAAGCAGGGTCACAAGACAAAGCAACCAGAGACTCTAATTACTGGAATTTGTCTTTGTTTGGGGGTAAAGAGTGTAGGATCAGCTTGAGAGGCTTGGGCAACAGCTTCCATCATTGTGAGCTGTTACACTTGGGAATCTGCATCCCCCTGAAAGAGGCAACCCCTGTAACTGCACAGTCACTGAGGAATGTTCTAGCTCAAATTTGAGGGCATGCCTTAAGTATTTGGATGCTGGTGGCAAGGGAAACTTGAGGGTCATTCACTTCCTTGGTGGGCCTGACGTGGGGAGTCAGTGCGGTACACCTGGCCACACTTCTGTGTTGTGGGGAGGTGGAGGAGATCAAGAATAAGTATGTCCAAATGTCTTCTACACAGAGATGGAGGAATAATTTTGTGCATTGAATTTCTACCAGCAATAGCATTCAGTTGTTGATTTATTTTTGTTTTACTTAATTTTGTCCATGCAGACTATAGAAACAGTTAACTTGAATGATGGTAACTGCTGAGGGAGCATTAAATACTTTGTTTCTGAGAAACTAAGGGGGTTTTTGTTGGTTTTTCTGGTAATGAAGATCTCTTAGGCTGGCCGAAGACCTACCACAAGCCATAGTACTGCTCTCCTACTGCATTTTGTCTAAATGTATGTATGACTCCCATCTTGATTATTAGGGGATGAAAACTGTACAGAAATGTACCTCTGCTGGAAAGGCACTTGGAAGACAGACCCGTTCTTCATGAGAAACTTTTATTTATTTTCCTTGCTGAAAAAACTTTTTTTTTGTCTTAGCTTTTCTTAAAATAGCTGCTTTTTTTTGGAGTACTTTATGACGGCACTTAACACTTTATATCTCAAAAATACTGGGAGTGCACTAAATTCTACTGCAACTATTAAGAAATACAACTCTGGCTTATTGGCAGAAAATGACTGTGATGCTTCTCTTTTTGAATCATTTACCATCTGAAATAGTAAAAGAACAGGGGTCTGGCAGACAGTTATGTAGCCCAGGTGTGACACCAGATACCGAGTGAGGAGACCAATACAGGAAGGTTGGAATGATGAGACCTAATTCTGAGGCAGGTTTCTATTAATATGACTATTTCTTGAGTAATTTTCAGCTGTAGCTTTTGTCTCAGAGCCTCTTATGTGGATAGGAGTGTATTGTACATGGTGTACTAGAGACTGAGAAGTGTACCACAGGGAAAGGACATAACCACATGGTGAGGTGGATTCTTCCCCCAGTAGATAAGGGTTTATAACCAGAATTGCCACAGTACAAAGATAGAGACTAGCTGTGGGAGGATGTTACTCTTCTGCTTAAGTTGCTTTTAAACACACAAAACACTTTTTTCTTAAAACTCCTTCAGCAGAGAAGAACAGATTTCTTTAAATACCAAGATCCTCCTCGGTACTGCCTGTTTGTGGGTGACAGCTCCTTTCTCCTGAAGGAAGGATAATAAGGGTAGTGTTTCCATGTCTTGTGTTTGTGGGTTTTTTCTTCATCACCGTGACCTTGACCTCTTTGTCAGCTGATACTGATGTCTTGTTAGCTTGGCTTATCCCTCTCCCTTTTTGAAAACACTGCATTTTTCAGCTTTTCTAGCAGGCTGAAAACCAGATTCATCAATTCCTGTTGTATTTTTGTGCTGTTACTTACACATCTCAAGTGTACCTTGTTCCCATTGCTGATTTCTGTGGAGGCACTGTAAGCCCCTCTGCTTTTTCTCTAGCTGCTATTGGTTAAAAGTAGGAATTCAGCTCCTCTCGTGCTTGACAGATAGATCAGTAAGCTGTCAGTTCCCTGCAGAACTAAAAAATCTGCCTCTCATGTGTGAAACCCACTATCAACCTGAGCTTGGCATAGACTGATCTTCATCTGTAGCACTCTCTTCATCACCAAATACCTCAACACTCCTGTTGTTTCAGAGTTTCCCATGAAACATATCACTCATCTTGCTCACCATGTCTGAGATACAGCCTTTCTCCACTCTGATTTCTACCTCCTAGGAGGCAGATTGCTTACTGATCTAGATATGGTTTTTATGTGCAAGCATCTGGTATGGTCCCCTGGGGTGCGTTAAGAAGTGACCAGCAGGTCAAGGGAGGGTCTCTTTCCCTTCTACCCTGCCCTAGTGAGGCCACATCTGGAGTCCTGTGTTCAGTATTGGGCTCCCCAGTTCAAGAGAGATAAGGAACTACTGGAGAGAGCCCAGCACTGGCTACAAAGATGAGGAAAGGGACTGCAGCATCTCTGTGCTGAGGAAAGGCTGAGAGCCCTGGGGCTGCTGAGCTGGAGAAGAGAAGCCTGAGAGGGGATCTGATCAATGATGATCAATAGCTAGAGGGTAGGGGCAAGAGGATGGGGCCAGACTCTTGTCAGTGGCATCCAGTGACAAGACAAGGGGCAACAGGCACAAACTGGAACCCAGGAGGTTAAACTTCTTTGGTGTGAGTGTGTCCGAGCCTGGCCCATGCTGCCCAGAGAGGCTGTGGAGTCTCCTTCTCTGGAGAGATTCCAAATGTGCCTGGATGTAATCCTGGGCGCTTGGCTCTGGGTGACCTGCTGGAGCAGGGGGGTTGGATGAGATGATGTCCAGAGGTTCTTTCCAACCCCCACCATGCTAGGACTCTGTGATTGGTTTATGGTGTTTTTCTCTTGCTATATATGTACCTCACCTGGAAAGCTGGCTAATTATGATGTCCCTGATGTAAGCTAGTTTCTTTAAGAGCTGGGATAGTGTTTGTCAGGAATGATACTTGACTCTGAAAACAAAGCAGCTGGAAGCTGAGCCTCTTAGGAAAGCCTAATTGCTTAGAAATAGCAGTAGCTTTGCTTTCACCTTTGGAAGGCAACAGATGACAGCTCTGGTGCAAATTAATTGGAGCCTGTGCCTAGAGCATCAAGAAACCAAATGTCTCAATCCTGCAACGCCTTGACTGGCTTAACTCTATGCACTAGGTACCACTTTTGTCACTGATGCTGTGCATTTAAAGTTCAACAGAAGCTGTTTTAGAGGATTGGGGTCTATGCAACACAAGTTTTCCTCATGAGGCAGAGGAAGTGGTGTTCTTTAGCAAAATGTGCTTGCAAAACTTCTAGAGATCCTAAGGTTTGTTCTGGGAGATTGGTGACTTTGTCCCTGGTTAAATTCCAGCTGAGTTCTGCTTGTTGGCAAGCTGTGGGGGCTCTGGTAGAATATGGTTGCCATCCTATACCACGTGAACATGGTATAGATGGATCCTGATGTGTCAATGTCAGACTGTTGCCTTCTGTCAAAAACGGTGGATGGTGTGATGTAGACACTGTGTGCGGCAATGCAAAGACTCCTGGAGTAGAAGAGGTCCGTGTGTGTAACCCTGACCCTGACTCAAAGTTCACGCGCAGATAAAAACTAACTGGAGAGCACTCAAATGTCATGAATGTGCTGTGGTCATTTGGTCTCTCCAGCTTTGCAGATGAGAGAATGTGTGAATGACATGTTTTTGGAGGAGTCTTAAAGGATAGACTGACTTGGTATTTAAATATGCATCCGGGGAGGTGGGTAGTTGTGTGTGTCTTGGAGAAGAATGCAAGTTTATTTGCTTGCTTGGATGATTGCTTGACCACCACTTGTAGTGTGAAATATGAATTTGGAGAGCAACTAATAGAATGGCTCCAGTGACTGCAGGCAGATGTGGGGTGGGGCATGCTGTCTCCGATGCCTATTTAATGAGCTCTGTTCTAAAGGCTGGATATAGAAACACAACTTTCCATGAACATCCTTCTGTAACCCACTCGAGACCTTTGACTGCTCAATTCTTACTTAATTGCAACTTTTAGTGACACTGAGCAGGTTTGTCTGAAAGAAACCTGAGGGGGCCCTTGAAAACAGTGTCATGGGAAGTCCTGGAGAGCAGCACTGCAGGTTTGACCTTGCTTTGCTTTTCACTTCTGATGAGCTTTGGAGGCTTTTGAAGTCTTAGCTGTTTGAGTGTATAAAAGCAAAGAGTATTGCTTTTTACCTCTGAGGTGAGAAGCAGCAACCTCATCCCCAGGGTGACAAGACTTCCAGCAGCTCTTCACATGGAGTTACTTCTGAGATGGGGTGACAGGGTCTGCTCTAGCTGCCATGAGGCTGGATAACCACATGGAAGGGCAGCATGAAATACAACTGTAACAAAACTTCAGCTAAAGGATACCGTGGACATGTGGCTTTAGCTTCATCTCGAGTCCAGCTAAGAGCCAAGCTGTGACAGACAGCTTAAAAATTGATCTATGGTAGGGTTTTTTCATACGCTGTCTTAATATGAATAAATACAATTGGTTTTCTCTATCCAAGTGCTAGGACAGCAGAGCGGGGGGTTACAAATTAACAAACACCAACCCTATTTTGCCTGAAAACCTCTTAGAAATATAGTGCTGTGTGACAGACTGAACTACCGGCAAGTCTGCTTTCACTGCAGAGAAGAGTGGATGGGAAGACAAACCATCTTTCCTACCTCTAATATCTTTTTGACTTCTGCATAAACTCTGGACAGTCCAGAACACACAGGTGCAGGATGCTGAGAAGGTCATAAGAACATGAGAAGGTCAAAGTCCACCAGCTAGTCTGTCTGCCCAAATCAACTCTGTCACTTCCTGTAGGTCCCCCTATAAAGGTGGGTTTAGAAGTCTGAAGGTAAAACCATTCTAGATGCTCTGGTCACCCACATCTAAGGTAACAATGCTTCCAAAACTAGGAAGCTGGACAGCTTGTGAGGTGACTTACTGGGTTACTGTGATGTTAGTAAGGTTTGTGGTAAATGATCACTAGTGATGACCTTAATGAGTCTGTTTGCCCGTAGAAGAGTATGAGGCAGTTGGCGTTTAAAACCTTGTAACACCTGCTTATATTGCCAGGCATTATCTTAATAGAGAAATACTGGTATCATCTTAGCCCTTAAAATTAAATTTCTCCCAAGGGTCTCCCCAGGGTGAGACCATAGATCTATTACCCAGGAGAGGTTATTTGGAGTGCTATGTATCTGAAATCCCCTGTGGGTGGCCGAGCCTTTGGCTCATCCCATGGGTTGTTGCAGCAAGAATCAGCTAACTGGAACCAGTATGACCCACCAACATCACCTCAATGTCTTCAGCCATTTGGGGGTCTCTTCCTCTCAACATGCATGGCCTTCTGGTTCCTTCTTAGCAGTGTGATCAGGTGGCCAAGCAAGCCAACAGCATCCTGGCTTGTATCAGAAATAATGCAGCCAGCAGGACTAGCGCAGGGATCATACTCAGCACTGGGGAGGCTGCATCTGAAATCCTGGATTCAGTTTTGGGCCATTCACTCCTAGAAGGACATTAGAGTGCTAGAGTGTGTCCAAAGGCCAACCAAGCTGGTGAAGGATCCAGAGCACAAGTCTTGTGAGGAGTCGCTGAGGGACCCAGGGTTGTTGATCCTGGAGAAAAAGAGGCTCAGGGGAGACCTTCTGGCTCTTGACAACTCCCTGAAAGGAAGTTGGAGCCAGATGGGGGTCAGTCTCTTTTCTCAGGGAACAGCAATAGAACAAGAGGAAATGGCTCCAGGTTGTACCAGGGGAGGTTTAGGTTGGACAGGAGGAACAATGTCTTCTGAGAAAGGGTTGTGAAGGGCTGTTCCAGGCTGGGCAGGGCAGTGGTGGAGTCCCCATCTCAGGAGGGGTTTCAAAGCTGTGGAGGTGTGGTGCTGAGGGACATGGTTTAGTGGTGGACTTGGCAGTGCTGGGTTAACAGTTGGATTCAATGGATTTAAAGGTCTTCTTCAATCAAAATGATTCTATGATCTTCTGGGGAAGCTGGGGGAGAAGGGATCATCATTGTGGCTTGTGCACTGTAAGTACTGTAATCTTGCAGGCCCGAAGCATACCCTGTTTCCTCTCCTGGCAGTGTTGGCGTGGCTTTGGGCTGCTCCGTTGTGCCTGTGAGCACTCCTTGCCTGCAAAACGAGGGAGGGTGACTCCATGAAGGAAGAGTTTTCTATACCAGGGCATCCCTTTCCCAGAATATAAGAGGGATGAGCTGCCTGTGGTTGCACGTCTCATGTCAGCCGTCAGTAAACTACTCTACCCAGACGTATTAGCCTAAAGCATTCCTTCCATCTTCTCTGGCAGTGGTGTTTCTTTCAATCCAAGTGAACTTTGAGATGAAGTGCCTAACAACTCATTGAAATTAAAGCTTCTTAATCTTAAAGCGCTGCAAAAGCTATGCTGGTTTGCAAGATAGGTCTGTGTATGCAACCCCCTCCTGAGAGGTCTCCCATGTGAATAATTTCTGCCTATTAAAAATCTAAAATTAATTCCTAGGATAACACCCTATGTTACAACTGGAGAACAATTTTCTCTTTTTCTGAGGCACTGAGTGTTTAATCCCTACGCACTCCCTCCCCTGAGACACAGCTTGGCAATTTATAGCAGATCTGAGAATCTTTTGGACTTGGGCTCTGACACCTCTTTTTGGCCAAATGTCCAACTTCACATCTGACAAACTTTGAACTCGGAGTGTGTAAAAACGAATTCAGAACTTATCCATCCATCCATAATCCAAAAGGGTGGGAGTTCAGGCTGACTTCAGAGGGTTTTTTGTCAAGAAATCCTACTTATGGGTTTGATGGCCAAATCATACTGCAAGCCTGTAGGCTAAGGTGGTGTAGAGGAGGCATGAGAAGTGGCTGTGGTAATGATGTGTGAGGTTGGCAAGGTTGCAAGGGCTAAATTGTGTGTGTAATGTCACAGGAGACTTTGTTATGAAGCAAGAGATGTCCTAGCAAGGCCAAGAGGAGTGTTAGCCAGAACTGAGCAGAGCAGACCATACGTACCTATTCTGGACCTCATTTTGTTGGCCCACAAAAGCATGATTGTTACATGGTGGTCAGGGCTCCTCCTCATGCTGTCCTTGGCTCTTCTGGCTGTACAAACATGACATCCCCAGAAAAGCCTCTGACACTCAAAGGCGCTCATGCTGGGAGATGTCAGCTCTCTGAAATGTTCTTTCAGGACAAAAAAGCAGAACTCTGCAATTAAACGCAGTCAAATTAAAGATGTGCAGAACAGGAATCCTACGGTGAGGGACAAAGCAGGACGTGCTGTGTATTCTACTGGGGTTTCCTTTCTTATTAAATGATTTAACAGAAGGAAGTCATAACCCATTCAGTGTTCCCTCTTGTCTGGAAGAGTTAACTTTGCAACACAAAACCAATCTGGCAGAGAATAACAACTGCATTGAGTGCAACGCGGAAAGCCATTTGCTAGATGGTGGCTTTCTTGGTGGTTTTGCAGAGTACCTCTCTCTAGAGAGAAACTCTTAAGCTGCTATGGGGGGTCTTTTAGATGCAGCAAAGTCCATTTTGACAAATTCAAGTTGTTTATAGAGTGTGCTCTTGCTACAGGCTGCATTAAAATGGCCTTGGTCACCACCTTGGCTTTGGCCACCCGAGGAGCAAGGATCCGTGTGCTGGGATGGAGTGGGTGGAGGGAGCTGGATGTGAAGCACTTGTCACTAACAAAGTGAGGCAGCAAAACAGACTGCACATTAGTCCTTACCTATAGAATAAACACACTCAATCTGTCCAAGAGCCTTCTGCTTTCCCTTGGAGACCTTACCAAGAGGAAAATAACCAGACAGCTTATCTGGCTCCAGCTAGAGAAGTGAACACCAGTGGAAGTGGATGAGGACACACTCAGAGGTAAGGCTATAAACAGGAGTCCAGAAAAGTGTTGGCAGTCCTGGCATCCCTTGCTCTTAAGGAGATGAGGAGAAGACCAAATGACTTCTCCAAGGTCAGGTAGTGCTGTGATGTTGGACTAAAGGCTACAGAAATCGGGGGGAATCTGGAGAACAATTTTAAGTGAAGATGAACTAGCTGTAGATGCTTTTCTGCAGAGTACTTCTGTCTACATCTGGTTGGACCTCTTTGGATCTAGGAGACACCTGGAGATTGCCCACACTGCTTCCATTTCTTTTTATAAGAAAGCCTGTTACAGATACATGCTTAAAAGCAGCAAATACATTTACTTTGTGCCTCTGGCTTCCTCCAGGTAGCTGAAAACTTAGAGAGCAGGCTTTGGAGGCCTGCTGCCTGTCCCCATGTCTACCACTTCAATATCTGTAAGAATTTAAGCCCCGAGCAGAGTGTGTTTGTGCTGGGAATATTGTTATGCTCAGAAGTGACACCCTTAATTGGGATCTGCCTTATAGACAAACTTGTTCGGTAATAAACCGCAGCGTTTCTTGCACACAATACTTGTTTATTTTTTTATTATTTTCCTGCCCCATCCCCCTGAGCCAGGAAGGTTAAAGTGAATGTGCTGTTCTGAGCTGTAGCGTTCTTCCCTGCTGCTCCTGGGAGGGAGAACCTCTGTCCAAGCAATAGTCCTTCTGCAAGCAATAAAGGAATGGGGATGTGGGTACTGGGCTTATCTGTGCAAGGAATGAGACATGGGACATGGAAAGGGGAGGAAGGATCACCCAGATACATGGCTGGGATGGGAGACACCTAAATTTTGTTCCTGTTGCTCTATTCCTCTCTTGAACTTAGACACGCAGCTTTCTCTCTGCTTTAATATCCTCCAGATCTTTTTTTTTTCCTTTGAAGCTTGGGGTAGGGGGAAGCCCATGCAGGAGCTGGGATACCTCATCAGGAGATGCTGAGAGGATGGGCCACTTTCGGACACTATTGTCTGTTCTGGTGGCTTTGTTCCTGGTGCCCCTGGGGCTGTCCCTGGTTGTGGGTAATTGTTAAAAGCTGAGATGAAACGTGGTGGAGTCCCCTGGCCCGGGCTGCCAGCACAAACAGCTTCTCTGGCTGGTCAAGCCAGGAAGCCACTGAGTGAGCACTTCCCCTTGGCGCTCCTTCCGGAAGCAGGGGACTTTCCTGCATGTGGACGCCAGCCCTTTCCTGGCTATATTTGGAGGATCCGTGCAGCATAGCCCTGTGTAACTCCTGCAGCATTGGTCCAGCCTTGGGCTGCTGTGGTGGACAGGCAAAAAAAAACCACTTCTGGGTTAGGATGAAGCAGAAGACCTGCAGGAGGGCAAGGTGGCTGCAAGGTGGTGGAGTGGCCCATAGTCTGTCTCACTTCAGAGGTGTTGATGGCTGATAACTAGCACTTATTTCTTTGGTTGGTGAGGCTGGAGGCAAGGCTAGCCATAGGAAATCTGCTCATCTTGTGCTCTTCTGCCTCCCCATTTGGGATGAGAGTCCCTGAGTTGGGCTATGAAGCAGATGGTGAGAACTTGTCCTAGTGCAAGCTGGCTCTTGTTGCTTTGAAATTCACTAGTGGTGTGATGGAGATAGATACATCTCACTTTCCATTTTGAGTGGTGAGTGCGCTGTGGTTCAGGTAGGGTAGTATGTGGTGGGCATGCAATTGGGGATGAGGTCTGTGCCCTGCAGAGATGAAGGAGGTGGAGGGCCTTGGGGATACCCTGGATAGCTCCAACACTTGCTGGTCCTGCAACTTCATTCATGCTCCTAGAGCAGGTATGCAGGCAACAGCCCAAGTTGGCCATGACTGGGATCCACAGCCCCTGCCAACTTTCAGGAGTTTTGGTTGGCCAAGTGCTATTCGTGAAAAGCATTTGGAACCCACCCAAAAGTTACTGGTCTTAAACTTATGGAGAGCTTCCAGCTCTGAGGAGCTTGGCTCAAATGATGCAGGTAGAAAACGGTTGGTTGCACATTTTCCTGTGCCAGTGAAGCATGTTCCAAAATTGTAACGGTGTTAAGAGAAGCTTTTAGTAGCCTTGCAGTCTTTGGATATTGGGGGCTACTTGGTCACCTCAGACATATGTGATATCCCCAGCCACTTGCCAGGACTCCAGTACTCATCTCGGCACAAGCACAACAGTCTGTCAAGGGGAATGCCACCCTGAGGGCACTGTCTGCTCAGAGCACATCAGAGTCCCTGCTGTAAAGTGTAGGAATTGTACAGGCTGGCAAGAATTTTTGCTTTTTAAGAGTGTGACCAGCAGGTTGAGGGAGCTGCTTCTCCCCCTCTACCCTGCCCTAGGGAGGCCACACCTGGAGTCCTGTGTTCAATGCCAGGCTCCCTAGTTCGAGAGACAAGGAGGGAGTCCAATAGAGGCTACGAAGATGAGGAAGGGACTGGAGCATCTCTGTGCTGAGGAAAGGCTGAGCCCTGGGGCTGTGGAGCTGGAGAAGCCTGAAAGGGGATCTGATCAATGCTGATCAAGAGCTAAAGGGTAGGGGCAAGAGGATGGGGCCAGACTCTTGTCAGTGGTGCCCAGTGACAGGACAAGGGGCAACGGGCACAAACTGGAACCCAGGAGGCTCCATCTGAACAGGAGGAGAAACTCCTTTGCTGTGAGGGTGGCAGAGGCTGGCCCAGGCTGCCCAGAGAGGTTGTGGAGTCTCCTTCTCTGGAGAGATTCCAAAGGTGCCTGGACACAATCCTGGGTCCCCTTCTCTGGGTGACTCTGCTTTGACAGGAAAGTTGGATGAGATGATCTCCAAAGGTCCCTTCCAACCCCTACCATTGCATAATTCTGTGACTCTCCTGTCCTGATCCACTGCCTAATCACCCTGTTCTCAGGGATGGCTCACTGGATGCTTATCTCTCTAACAGGGAAACCTTTACCTGCAGGAAGCCTGCTTCAAAGCATCTCAGCTGTTTGCTCCACAGCTCCCTTTTCTGTTCTTCTTGGCTGCCATGCTTTGTGCCTTTCAAAAAAAACTCTTCCAGATGGCTGAAATCACTGCAAATCACCTCACTCTGGGTCAGAAGTGCTATTGCTTCATCCAGCACCAAACTTCTGGAAATCTTTTGTGTTGGCAGCAAGCAAAGTTATGTTAGGATAACAACTGGACAATTATTTAACTCCCAGCTTTGGTGCTGCGGTGCTCTCCTTTGCACTGTTAATCAAATTTATCTTCATTAAACTGTGCTCCAGTGTCATTACTGAGGCATGATTTACAGAGGGAGGCAGAACATAAACTTCTGTTGTTGAGCCAAATCTGCTTAACCTACCTAAAATAGTCTGTCGAAGCTGTATTCCTCCAGGCCACCAATAATTCTGTTTGTGCTGCTGAAGATCTGAATAACTCTGATCTTCCTTTGATTTAGGGTCTCTTGGTTACTGGAAGTGCAGTGAGAAGTTTCTGGCCTACCCAGACAGTAATGGCGGGAAAGCACTGTGACCTCTGGAAGGCAAGAAGAGATGTCCTCAAGTCTTTGCTCTCCACGTTCCTCTAAATATGGCTTGTATTCCTGTAAAATGTAGCGCTCCAAAATGCAGATGTGCCTGTGCTTCCCCTCCAGCCCTAGGCATCACTGAAGGGTCACAAAGGCAACAGTGAGGACCAAGGTTAAAAATAGCTTCTGTACAAGGAATAATAAAATTAGATTATATCCAACCTGGCAAAGGTCACAAGGAAAGGAACTGAAGAGGGCAGAAAATGGTGGGAAACGAAGGTGCATTATGTAGATGGCTTTTCTTTGCTTAATCTAGCAAAAGGAAACTGTTCTTGTGATACCATGCTAAGCTATGAAGCTCTCTGCTGCAGGATTTTGGAGATGCTGAAATGCAGATGACCTCAAAGAATAAGTGGGCCCTTCTGTGGAAGGGATGTGTGCTGTGGGCCATGATGTGCAGAGACCCACTTATAACTCTCAAAGTCCTTGAATTATAGAATGGCTTGGGTTGGAAGGGACCTTTAAAGGTCATCTAGTCCAACCCCCCTGCACTGAGCAGGGACACTGCAACTAGAGCAGGTTGCTCAGAGCCCAATCCAACCTTCCCTGGAAGGTTTCCAGGGATGGGGCAGTGACCACCTCTCTGGGCAACCTGGGCCAGGGTCTCACCACCATCAGTGGAAAAAGTCTTCCTTTTCTCTAGTCTAAATCTCCCTCCTGTAGTTTAAAACCATCACTCCTTGTCCTGTTGCAACAGGCCCTGCTGAGAAGTTTGACCCTGGCTTTCTGATAGGCCCCCTTCAGATACTGAAAGGCCCCAAGAAGGTTTCCCTGGAGATTTCTCTTCTCCAGGCTGAACAAGCCCAACTCTCAGCCTGCCCTCACAGCAGAGGGGTTCCAGCCCTTGGATCACTGTTGTGACCTCCCTCTGGACCTGCTCCAACATGCCCATGACTTTCTTGTGCTTGGTCTCCAGACTTGGATACACAAGGAAGCCTCCCTATAGGTTAGGCTGGTGCTAAAACTCTTGTAGGTATTTGTTGGTAACTGTTGTCCAATCTAGGATACCAGGCTGGATGCAGATTTTGTTGATCAGTGGGAGGAGCAGCTCCTAAGCTATTGAGGCACTCTTGCTTTCCACCGTACCCATCATCAGTAGCTTCCATTTTGTTCTAAGGCAATACACAGATAGCAACAGTGCTCCAGGCCTTAGCTTTCTCTACAGAACCAAAACCTTAATGGGATGTTTGCGTGGGAAGCATGGCCAGAAACAGTGTATGTGTTGTAAGGAGATAGGCTGAGCCTTTAGCTGTCTACATCCTGCTCTCTTGCCCAGTTGTTACTAAGCTGTCCTTTATGTCTTTTCATACAACTTGCTAAACTGCTTCCTCATAGCTTCTATTGCTTATTGATGATCATGACCCTTCTTACAGAGGAAATGTACCAGGTGAACCTCTTAGTCTTTCAGAAAGTCAGATAATAACCTTGAATCCAACTAGGATGGTGCTCGCAGGACTTCAGTATGCTTCAGTGGGATCATGTCACTGTTAGTGGTTTCAACCCTCTTCATGAGTGAGGTTGAAAGCGGTCTGGTGACTCAACCCACAGCAGGCTGAAATAGACCCCAAATTGTGCTAAACTCTTCTGAGCTGGAGCGTGTGCCTTGGGCAATAAGGGATAACACTTTGATAAATCTTTGAACTTCTCTAGAGCTGTTGGATCTCACTTACCTTCCTTGGGGCAGAGCTTGAAAACTGAATTGGTTTTGACACTGAGATAGAACCAGCATGTCTTTGAGGACACATTCCTTCTTCAGTCTGCTGCTGGGGGACTGAAACCAGGGACGTGATGTCTCGGCAGGCTGCCTGGGGAGAATTGCTCATGGCAAAGATACACAAAGCTGGGTAACGTGCTCGGGTCAAACCTTCACTGAGGATGTCTTGCTAAGAATAACAAGAGCGCTTAATTTATTAGTGTGGACCAAGATGGTATATCTTCATCCCAATCTGTATCCCAAGGAGGTGAGAAGAGGCCTGGGGAGATGTTACTCAACCAATATGACCACAACTGACTCTCAGTACTTAGTAACCCCCATAGCATTGCTTCAGAGTACAGCAAAGTGCTTTGACTGTCACAGTCCAGGTAGCAATCATCAAAACAGCCTGACTAAGCTAGAGGGGAGTCCTGGAGAACATGTTGACAAGAAGATGGCTGGCACTTAACTGCTGTGGTGTTCTCAGTATATAGTCAATAAAATACTTGTTAATGGCATGCAAGGCCTCTATTCAAATGCACAATGGGTGTCTGCTTTGTATCTCCAGGCTGAGAACAGAATTGTGCTAGAGCAGCAGCCTGCCTAAGTTGTGCTCTTGAAATGCTGCCTTGGTTTGCTTCTCTCTGTTTTTGTCAGTATAGCCTGTTGGTAGCTTAGTTTGACAGCGAGAGAAAGATTTGAAGGAATAAATTTCATGTCAACCATGACCTGGATAGGGAGAGGTGGGCAACCATCTTGAAATAGATGCATGGCCAAGCAGATGAAGTACATCATAGAAAATAGAATTCTTTTGGCTGGAACAGACCTGTAAGATCAAGTCCAACCATTAACCCAGCACTGCCAGGTCACCACTAAACCACGTCCCTCAGCACCACGTCTACATGGCTTTTAAATTCCTCCAAGGATGAAGACTCCACCACTGCCCTGGGCAGCCTGGGCCAGGCTTTGACAACCATTTTGGGGAAGACATTGTTCCTCAAGTCCAACCTAAACCTCCTCTGATGTAACTTGAGGTTGTTCTTGTCCTGTTGCTTGCTCCTGTGAAGAGACTGACCTACACCTCTCTTCAACCTCCTTTCAGGGAGTTGGTGACAATGAGAAGGTCTCTCCTGAGCCTCTTTTTCTCCAGGCTCAACACCCCCAGGTCTCTCAGACTTGTGCTCCAGGCCCTTCCTCAGCTTCATTGCCCTTCTTTGGATACACTCCAACTCCATAATGTCCTTCTTGGAGTGAGAGGCCCAAAACTGACCCCAGTATTTAAGGTGCAGCCTCACTAGTGCCACATCCAAGGGCACAATCCCTGCCTTAGTCCTGCTGGCCACACTATTTCTAATACAAGCAAGATCTAATGCAACTTCTTACCTAAACATTTCTGGATTGTTTTAGGGAAGAGCACTGCAAGCTCCTTAACGTACAACATGTTTGACATGTTTGTGTATAGTAGCATATGTACTTGTAGGAATTTTTGACAAGGTATCTTTTGTGGATCAGCATATTGGGTACCTGGAAAGGGGTTGGAAGGTCAACCAATTGCTGCTCTGCAGGAGGGTTGCTCTGGGAAAGACATCACTGTACCCATCCTTCCCTAAAGATTAGAACAGTATGGAGTTACGGTAAACTTGATCTCTTAAAGACATCCTCCACTCAGCAGCATTGTGCATTTGTTGGTTTAATGGTGTCAACTCTGTGACCCCTATTCTAGCTACTCATCTGGTTCCCAGCAGGTTTTAAGTTCAAGATCTTAATGTTCAGAGATAAAATTATTCAAGGCTGGTGCTTTCTTAGGGAATGAAAATAACCGTGAATACAGGAGTTGTTTCTAGCTCTGAACTAAAATGTTCCCAAAAATTGAACAGCTGCCTAGCTTACCTGGGTGAAAAAAATCCTCTTGTGGGAAGAGCAGTCGCAGGCCACTGATAAGCTGAATGTAGCTGCTTCTCTTCATACCAGTTTGGAGTTTCTTAGAAGCCAGAGGTTTTCCAAAGATTTGTTATGCATAATCTCTCAGGTTTTGTGTTGGGTTTTTTGTTTCATCAGGGGAGGGAGCAAAACACTTAGACTAACAAGAGTATTTGGCTTAATTTAGAATGGCTGTTTTGTAGTTGATGTTGAACTAGTGCAAGTGAATATTTCCTTTTAATGCAACTCTAGTTTTGGTTGTTCTGGTGCTGAGAGATCAGAAATGATATTGAGGCTCCTTCACAAGCTCATCTTTGTGAATATTTCAAACCGGTTGAACTCTTGTGGACTTTGACTGCCCTCAAATAAAAAGGACATAGTATTGTGATGGAGTTGTGTTCATAGAATGATCTGGGTTGGATGGGACCTTCCAAGGTCACCTAGTCCAACACCCCTGCAGTCAGCAGGGACATCTCTTTCTAGATCAGGTTGCTCAGAGTCCCATAAAGCCTGGCCTTGAACATCTCCAGGGATGAGGCCTCCACCACCTCCGGGCAACTTGTACAGGTGTTTTACCACCCTCCTAGTAAAGAACTTCTTCCTAATGTAAACATGCTTTACTCTGCATGTAATCACTTGCCACAGCCTAGGACTTCAGGACCTTCTTGCTCACTGGAAGGCTGGCCAAAGGGCAGGGCATGTGGGAGCTCCACAGAGAAGGAATTACTGCCAAGTTTCAGCCTTTTCTACCTACTTTCTCAGGATTCCTAGCCAGGAGCCAGTCTGTCTGCAAGAAGAAACCATCTGAGTGGCTGATGCCATGCCAGCACTTCTGTAGGTGGCTCTTTGAAGTCTACTTATCTTCAGCTAGGACACCCCAAAAGAGGAAAAGAAAAAACAAACTAGATGTGAAGGACAGGGGGTAGTTGTTACAACTGTAGATGTCTGCAGAACAGGATCTGTGGCTTGGCATACACAAGTCTGCCATGGTGAACAATCCTGAATGCAGCTCTCAAATGGGCAAATAAGGGTTGGGTTTTGCCAGTCTAGTGCACAAAACTTGTTTCTGCTCGTTGTTGGGGTAAGGGCCTTGCTAACAACGGTACTTCAAGATAATTCATATAATTTTGCAACCTCAAGTGGGGAATGAGGAAAGGGGAATACGGATGGGCTGTCTAAAAAACAAAAAAGTCTAAGTGATGGAGTCTCAGATGTTAGAATCATAGAATCATTTAGGTTGGAAAGAACCTTCGGGATCATGAAGTCCAACCTTCATCCCAACATCTCCCTAACCACTAGACCATAACCTCAAGTGCTACATCTACTTTTTTTAACATCTCTAGGGATGGTGACTCCACCACTTCCCTGGGTAGTCTGTTTTACTGCCTAACCACTTTCTCAGTAAAGAATTTCTTCCTAATATCTCATCTAAACCTCCCCTGGTGCAACTTGAGGCCATTTCCTCTCGTCCTATCATTAGTAATTTGGGAGAAGGGACCAACACCAGCCTCGCTACAACCTCCTTTTAGATAGTTGTAGAGAGCAATGAGGTCTCCTCTGTTCCCTCTTGTCTAGACTAAGGTTGCAGCTTTCAAGCTTCACTGGACACTTGGTGGGTTTGGTGTTGTGCAGTGGGGCTGAGCATGCCCATTCACACCTGTATGAGTGGAAACTATCTGGATGGGTTATGAGCTCTTGCCTAGGTAAGAAAATCTCTTACCGAAGAGCTTGCAGGTGTGTTGGGGTGTCTGTGCATCTGTAGTTGTGCAGTTGCAAGGTTTCAGAAATTAATCCTGCACTGAATGTCACTTTACACATAGGGATCTTCCCCGTAACAAAGTAGTAATTTTATATTCTTCTGGCACGAGACTGATGTTAAGACACTGGATTCAGAGATAAGAACCACTTGTTTTTCTTCCAGCTTTCTGCTATTTAAAAACACCAAAACCCCCTGTGTTCGCTATACAGCAACCTTTGGGTTTTTCCACTTTGTGCAGGAATAATACTCTCCTGGGAGCAGATGACTAGACTGCAATCTAACTGGCTTAATAGTTGAACACTTTCCTGTTAGCAAGCCAAAATTACCTTGCTTGGTTTTGCTCCGTTCCTTTCCAGTTCCTCTGTCTCCAAGCCTGTCCACAGTTGCTTTCCTTGCAGGTCAGTTTTCTGAGAAGCTGTAATTATTTTATTGTTTGCTCTCAGGATCCTGTTTCGCTCTGCCAACAATGTTGGAGTGAGTGATTCCAAGTGCAGGCTTTAAACCTACCTGCCCAATGCTTTGTGGCAAGCGATGGAGCCATATTATTAAAAAAATGATTGTTAAGGCTAATTAACAATCTGCTTGGTTATGGATACAAATAGGACATACATAAGCCACAAAACAGGAGCTGTAAAACATGGCAAAATCTTGCAGTCTCCCTGGAAGTTTTTATGGAACTGTTTCTCCTTGAATCCTTTGTAGACTGGTGGGTGACTTCAAGCTTGTTACCTGGGTACCAAATGCTTCAGGGTTTCTCTTTTTGCCTTGCAAAGGCTGGAAAGGAAGCTCCACACCTCCAGATCACTCTGAAACTGTTCCTCTCTTTTACAAAGGGTTGTAGAAAAGAGACTTAATCACTTCACAGTTGGACTAGATGATCATAGTAGGTCTCTTCCAACTGAAAATATTCTATTCTATGTCAAGAATGGTTTGTCCCACTGTTTATTCTTTCTCCCATGGAAAACAGAGGTGTATGGCTGATGTCAGAGGGAACAAAAACCACCAGTGAGGTGGTGTTTGGTGGAGAAGATGCAGATGGTTATGGCCTAGCGTCACAGAGATCTGTCTGCAGACCCTCTGAACTCCTGCAGAAGGTCTCTTCTAGAAGTGAGCTTGGCCTTGTTG
Source organism: Eurystomus gularis (assembly GCA_013400335.1). Taxonomy (NCBI): domain Eukaryota; kingdom Metazoa; phylum Chordata; class Aves; order Coraciiformes; family Coraciidae; genus Eurystomus; species Eurystomus gularis. Next base: position 150,556 of record VZZY01016144.1, read on the forward strand.
GTAAGAAGCCTATTGCTTAACAGTTAGGAAAGACCAAGACAACTGGTTGGTTCACCACAGGCCATGGACAGCTCACAGAGGAATGGACCTGAAATGCAAGGTCAAGAAGGAAGGCCCTGAGCTTTGAGTTAACTCCACCTACACTTAAAATACAGCCTCACATCATGACTGCTTGCACTAACCAACAGAAGAGAAACACAAGTGTGTGCTTGGACAAGGAAGATGACTATTTGTAATGCTTTCAGACTCCTTCCTGCTCGGCCTTGTACTTTGTCACTAATGGCAAAGGGAGTAGATAAGTCCCTGGTGCCATCGATGGTCTATGGCATTTAATGCAAAAATATAATTATATGGCTACTAAGCTGCTTCATGATGGCATCAAAGGCTTTATTTACTCAGTTCTCCAGATGGTGGGAATGCTCCTGGTCCAAACTACCTTTGAGAACAAGTGCTGTCAAATAGCTTGTGTGTTTGAGTCAGCCAGGCTTTCAACATCAAAAGAGCTTGGTTTTGTTTAATCTGGCAGTATGGAGAGGAATTCTTTCTCCTTGCCTGGGAAGTGGATTACAAAATCTTGAATTTCCTCTTGAGAGGTGCTACTTGTGCTGGAGTGATGGTGGGGTCTCTGTACCAGCGTCCTAAACCACACTGGCTGGTGATCCCTCTGCATCCACATCGCCTCCTTCTGTGTAGAAATGAGGCAAAACTGGGGCTCTAGCTCCAGGCAGTGGCTTCTGTGGTCTATGCCACTGATCATCAAGCAGCCAATTAAGTTTTTGATTAATGAGAGCACTATTTTCATGGTCTGTGCTTCAGTATGTGCATACCCAGCTACTGCTTTCATGCTCTAATTAGCCCGAAAATGCCGGCTTGTAAATGGGAGAACTTCTGTCCCCTATCTGTAGGGCTGGAATAAGATGGAAATGTTTTAATAATTGTAACTGGTGATTATTGCTTGTGGGTTGTTTTTCTTAAGGAGCCAAATTCTGCCTGGCCACTCTGCTAGAGCATTTATTACCACAGAAGCTGGTGAAGGTGACTAACTTTAGATCTGAAGGTGGCATCCTTGTATTTGTCTTGTAAATGACCAAAGTGTGTTCCTCCATTCCCTACTCAGGGTAGAGGACTGCAAGCCAGACAGCTCTACATGTCCCTTAGTGCCCTCAACCAAGCCGAAAGAGCTGTTAAAAAGGTTTTGTCCTTTCTGTGCTACTGAGGTGTATTGGTAACTACTACGGGCTTTTGCTTAACAGTGGAGAAACAGATCCCCTTGTTGCTTCCTTATTGCAGCCCAGAAGTTGTTTGTGCCAATAGTGGGGAGGCAAAGCCATTAATTTTGTCCAGAGGCAAGACTAAACTCATCAATTAGCTTGGCTTAATCTGAGCAACTATTTCTAAGCTTAGTTCTAACATTGTCTTATTGCTGGTGGGGCCTTCAGCTCACCATAAACTTCTGGAGGGCCTCTTGGCCAGTCAGATACAGTCCCTGTGGTGACCAGATGTTGGCATCTGCATTCCCTTCCTAACAGATGAGTCCCAAAGTGTTGCTCCACTGAGTTGTGCTGTTGCATTTGCCTTTATTGTCACTTCACTTGTTTCAGAGAGCAGTTGTCTCCTTAAAATTGATGTTGCTTTGAGGTGATGGGCTCTCAAACCTGAGCAGATGTGATAACCCTGCAGATGGGTACATGGAGACCCTCTGCCCTTGGTGAATCCACAGGGGATGGTAATGCCTCTAAGAGGGATGCTGTGTTTTTCACACTCAAACTCTGCTGGCTACTTGGACTTGACATTTTACTTGAAATGCTTCTTCTACTGTACCCTTTGACCAAATACCCAGTTCTGATCCCAGTCTGCAGTGTCAAAGCTAGAGGTGTCAAGTTGTAATCACTTAAACTTGGAAAGCCAGCGCATCTCTGCTACTTGTACTGTCCCATCGCTGCGGGAGGGTGGCACTTCAAGGCGAGAAAAGCAAGAGGCTTTTCATGTAACTCAAATTAAGCTGAAGGAGCACAGCAAAGTGTGAATCCATTTTAGCAGCGAATGAAACACTATTGGGCTTTGAAGCTTGTTGTGGAACTTCAGGGGCTTTTTGCTGCTCTTGTGCGCTTGCTGCCAGCAATTTTACTTGTTCAGTAAGATGAAAGTCGTTGTCCCAAAGTGTGAAGAATCTTCACAACCACATCCCAGAATATCACCCCTCTGTGTGTTAGAAGTGAAGTTTTTAGCTTGTCTGGGAACTGTTAAGAGTTGCTCCTGACTAACAGCTTCCCTGTGCTGTAAATCCTCATGAACCTGCTGCTGAGTCCATTGAAAATTACTCTTTGCCTGGAATGTGTTGGCCTTTGTCAGGCTTCTTCTCGTCTTTACTGCTTCCCATGTGTTTCTACCTGGTGTGAAACTGTGCCACTGCCTGGTGCCCTCCTCTGCTTGGCCGGGAAGGTTTCGGGTAAATATTTTTGTCCGTGAATGTTGTACAATCTAACTGGGATGTGCTGGGCAAGGGGCTTTGCAAGGGTGCGTGGCCAAGACTGAAGGCTTTTTCCTTATTACATCTTCAGATGTTGCTGAGTGTTCCTGTTTTTTATCTGTCACCTTTAGTTGTGCAACTCCTTCTTGCTCTATTACATGACATCATCTGGATCTGCTGCTCTAGTCTGTTCTTTGGGCTTCACAACATGTTCAGCTGAGTCTTGAGTAAGGACCATCACTTCTTTCTAAATCCATTAGCGTTCTGAAAATAAACACCATGCTAAACTCCTTATCGCCAGCACGTTGCCTCCAGCAGTAGTGAAAATATTCACATTGTTTGAGTCGCTAACTGCAGAAGAGAGGCTGGGTTGCCAGAGGGTGGACTAGTTACTGAGGTACTTTTTTCCTTTAAATTGTGCTCTTGCACAAAAAAGGCTGGCAAGTGTGTTCTCTACTGGAATCAACAATGTCTTAAAGCTCTGAGGCTAAACTAAGGCTGAAGTCAGCTATTTAGCTGTGGCTTTCTGCAAATCTGTTTTTATTTCCACCTGAGAGCTGCTCATGAAGCTAGCAGGACTCTTTGTGGAGCTCTGACATCATTTAAGGACAGGCTTTTCCCATGTAGGAACCAAAGTGATGGAAAGCCATCTTTTGCTGAACATCACCTCTTAGGTGACTTCAGTGGCAGAGCAATCCTGCTGTAGCAGCATACGTCACGTCGATGAGATATGTGGGTTCTCGGGCATGTGCTGGCAGGACGGGGATGGAGTGTGGGCTCTCTGGTCCTTGGTCAACTGCTGCTCCAGGGAGCAGTGATATAGGCAGAGACACTGTGTCTGGCTGTTAATGAGCCATGAAATGGAGATGTGCTTTGACAAGCTCCATGGAGATGTCCTCTGTTTTATTGCTGCAGAAAGGTAAATTGATGCCCTGGTGTTAAAGTGCCAGGCTAGAGCTTAAGCTGCTTCTTGGGAGATGGATTTCAATACCATATTCCCTTAGAAGTCGTTTTTTTCTTTATATCAAAACAACCATGAGTACTATTCCTTCAAAGTCTGGTTCTAACCCTGCCCTCATGTGGAATGTGCTCAGGAGCCTGAGGACAGCCTGTATCTGGAAGTCCCCATCTTATTGCTCCTCTTTTGAGCTGCTCTCTTCAGGTGTCCTACCCTGTTTAGATGTGATGCACCTCTCCTTCCCTACAAGTGGTGGAAAGACTTGAGATGGTGCTTAGTGTCTTGTGGGACTCTAAGGTCTGGATCAGATTAAGAGTAGGCTTTGTGTTGGCGCTTCCCTGGGGAGATCTCTCTCCTGCTTTCCAGGGAGCCTGGGAGGCCCTGTGATGTGCTGTACTGTACAGGACAGCCAAGGTGAGTGCTGGGGCTGTGATGTCCGACTTTTAGCTCACTGGTTGCAGCCTCGAGAGATCTCTAGGCAAATCTTCTGCTAACTAAACTTTTTAGCAGACCACCAAATGTCCTTCTTGCTCCCTTTGTTTCCAAAATAAGCCTAGTTGGGAGGGACCTAAGGCTGACCAAGTCTCACCTAAGTGTGTTGTGACACAACATTAAGATGTGCATGAAGAAGAGTGTGGCCAGCAGGTCAAGGGAGGTTCTCCTCCCCATCTACTCGACCCCATCCACACTAGTGAGGCCACAGCTGGAGTATTGTGTCCAGTTCTAGGCTTCTCAGGTCAAGAAAGACAAGGAATTACTGGAGAGAGTCCAGCAGAAGCTACAAAGATGAGGGGGGGACTGGAGCATCTCTGTGCTGAGGAAAGGCTGGGAGGCCCTGGGGCTGCTGAGCTGGAGAAGAGACAGAGTGAGGGGCAAGGGGCACAAACTGGAAGCCAGGAGGTTCCACCTGACCAGGAGGAGAAACTTTGCTGTGAGGGTGTGGGAGCCTGGCCCAGGCTGCCCAGAGAGGTTGTGGAGTCTCCTTCTCTGGAGAGATTCCAAGCATGCCTGGACATGATCCTGGGCACCCTGCTCTGGGTGATCCTGCTGGAGCAGGGGGGTTGGATGAGACAATCTCCAGAGGTCCCTTCCAACCTCTACTATTCTGTGGTTCTGTGACCTCATCTTTCTAGTAAGATGTGAGTTTGGGCAGTCTTGGACTGCCTGATCTCAAACATCATTTGTGAAATGTCTTGTGAAAATAAATAGCTGGATGAGAAGCTATTCTCTTAATGTCCCTACTGAGGAGAAGGCCTGAGCATCTTCTGTTCCTGGATGGGGGAAGCATACGATTTTTTTGCCTTGTGGTCTAGGCAGCTTCCAAGGATGGCCAAGTAGTCTCTAGTTAATATTTTAGCTCTTAGGGCCCCAGACAAGGAGAACTGGGTTCTTTCAGTCCCTGATAACCAATGCAGTGAGGAGACAAATCTTGGGTAGCATCGGTGTCCATCACATGAACCACCGCTTAGTATTGCAGGTGTCTGGCGATGCTAGCTCTTGCTCTGCTAGCAAGGTGGGATCTTTGTACACATGACCTTCCAGTAAGGACGTCTAGGTTTCATTAGGGAGTCCTTATTCCTGCTGTTCCTGTAGAGGTGAGAGCTACTTGGAAAACTCCTCCAAAGAGGATAAGTTTTATTCCTGTGTTCCTTAGGAGGGCTGGAGCAGAGGCTTTGCAGTCAGATCCTGTCCAAGCTCCAGTTCCCTCCTGTGACATTCAGCTCTCTTCCAAGAAGCCAACGGTTGGGTGGCAGTTGCTCCCCTTATGTGCTTGCAAGGGACCCTTAAATACCTTCTGGAGGTGACAGCATCTTTGTCCCAAGCAAAATGAATCCCGTTTTGGGGCATGGGGAGGGTGTGTGTTTAGGGTAAGGGCTGTGCAGCAAACAATGACGGTGTTTGAGTGCTCAGTCCTGCTTGCATCTCCCTGTTCTAGTTGGTGGTAACACAAGTTGACCGCAGGGCCTAATAAAACCTGCATGCTGGCATGACTTTTGCTAGAGAGTTCCTGTCTCTAGCTCTGGCAGAGCATGCTGGAGAGACTGTCTGCCTTCCCCAACTCCTACTAGTGCCAGGAGGAAACCACCATCTGGGTGCAATCTGCAGCTGAAGGACTCTGATCTTCTCAGCAGCCCTTGATCTGAGCACCAGTGCTGGTCCTTGCTGGCCCTGTGTAGCTCCAGGCAGCTAGAGGAGTAAGCCAGCAGTGCTTGAGGAGCTGTGGGGAGCTCTAGGTAAAAAAATATGGGAGGGAGACAAAGGAATGAGTATTTATGTACCTCAAAATCAAATATAACTAACTTCTCCTCTTGTCAGACGTGATATCCCTAGAGGGATTTTAAAGGTGCGGCGATGTGGTTTAGTGGTGGACTTGGCAGTGCTGGGTTAACAGTTGGAATCAATCTCGAAGGTCTTTTCCAACCTAAACTATTCTGTGATTTCCCCTTAATTGTGAATATGAGCCAGGAGAAGCAGAATGTTGTGTCTTGGTTTGCCTTAAAGCACCAGGCTTCTGGGTCAGCGCCTTGGGCTGTGTCCTCTTAAATTCCCCTGAGGCCCCTTTGCGCTAGAGGAACTGCTGTGCCTTTTCTTGGAGTTTTTTTTGTGCCGCTTTCTGTGGTCTTCTCTCTCCTACTTCTGTGAGTTTCTCAGATTTGAGGCTTTTGACTCTTGAAGGGTAACTTGAGATGCCTTCCTTTGCATCTGGAGGGACTGATACTGTTCTGTCCAACATCTCTTTGTACTTTGCTGGGGGCTGGAGAACAAGCACCAAAAAAAAAAAAAGGCTAAACTCACCCCAGTGTCTCAATCTGGAGGCTGCAACTGCTCAAATTGCAAGGTCACTAGTTATCTTCACCTCTAATATTGAATTTCCTTGACTCTTAAAAGCAACTCTGGTGCCCCAAACCAACTTGGGTCTCTGCAAGAGCAACTTCAAACATGTGTCCTGGAATGGGATCCTTAGTGCTGTGGTTGAGACTTGTAGGATTCAGCTTCAAGGGGTGAGACCAAAGAGTGCTGAAGCAAATGGTGGTAGGATGAACACTTAAAGGCCTTCCAAAGGCCAAGAACTTAAAGGGAGCTGTTACCTGGTGGTTCTCCCCCGGGAAGGGGGGTTCCCGGCAGGACTCTGTGCTCCCTCTGCTGTGCTGCAGCATTTATTGCACTGTCCTGCAAGCAGAGCTGGCCTCCAGCAGCTGATGGCACAAAGCAGGCTGGGCCACAGGAGCACGATTTGTGGAGCAAGCCGATGCATCACTTGAGTTGCAGTCAAAGCAGCAAGAGGTAGGAGGTGGTTTAAGGAGTTCAGGGCATGATTAAAACAGGAGAAACCAACTCTGACTGAAGGTGTGGTAGTGCTCGAATTTTTCTTCGTCCCATGAGCAATTTCTTTGCTTTTGTTTGAACTCTTGGCTGTGTCACAGGCATGAGAATCCCAGCACTACTTCACGCATGAGGGTTGGAGAAGGGTTTCTCCACAATGCTTGGGTCCACCTAGTGTTGCTTTCTGGGCTCCCAACTCTTGCAGTCTCCAGTGCTAGCCCACCAGAAAAATCATAGCCTTGGACAAAGCGTCCTACTAAAAACCAAATATCTGTCACTGGCTTGGAGGAAACCCAAGTATCTTCTGCTTGGCTACGTGGCTGATCCTGCTGGACCAGGCAGTCAGGTCCTGTGTGATCAGGTTGTGAAGGCAAGCAAAAAGCTACTTCCTGCTGGTTTTTAGCCACCAACTGGCCTAAGTACAAAGAGCTACTTAACACCAATCAGACAGTCAATAAGAAATAACTTGCCAAGAGAGGATAATGAACATCTGCCTTGAAGGGAGGTTGTCTTTGTGCATAAAGTTAGTAACCGGCTGGAGGGGAACACTCAGGTGAAGCTCCTCAGAAGCAGAAGGGTTCAGGGTAGGGTGTAACTCCTGCTCTTTGGATCCAGCTCCATCTGGGTGACTGCTTAGCTGGGCCAGTGGAGCCTGCTTGCAAAGAGCAGGTCTGGAGACACTGGAACAGACCAGATAGCGCCAGACAGAAAGAATCTGATATCATCTCTGGTGCCTGACATCATATTGGACAAGCTGATACCTTCCAGAAAGCTCTACGAGTGGTGGAGCTAATATTTCTAGCAAGGGACAGCAATTGATATAATAATAATAATTCATCATCATAGGGAAATTTGGTTTGAGGTATAAAAGGAAATTAATACGGGGCCCAGTTTTCCACCGTTAGCTGTGTGCCTACAGGATGTAGGTCTGGAATGAATCCTACAAACCCCTGCAGGAGAGGTGTATGAAATAAAGCCCTGAAGAGTTTTGTCCTTGCTTGCTCTTGCATGTATTCCCATAGCCCTGTCCTTCCTGGTTGTTGTCTTCCAGGAGGAGCTGGCAAGGTCACCACTTGGGAGACTGGGCTCCCAATCGCCTGATGTAATTGGATGTTATGTGTTCAACTTGTGCAAGGGGTTAAATGCTCACAGAAACAGAATGGTTTGGGTTGGAAGGGACCTTAAAGATCATCTAGTTCCAACCCCCCTGTGGGGGGGTGGGGAACTAAGACAACTTCTGCAACATAAGCAGAACTTCAGCAAACCCAAAAATTGTTACTTACATACACCTTCCAAACCACCAAAACTGGATTAAAACCAGATCTTCTCACTCTTCTTCCCAGGATGATTTTTGGGTGGGAATGGGTTTCTCTTGTGAGCTGAAGGAGATGACACTTAGCATTTGAAACTGGAAAATGAGTTGACTCCTTAAAATTGAGATGCTAAATAAGCGTCAATGCTCTTTCCTTAGGTATTTGCTGGATCTATAGTAGCTTAAGCCCTCAAATCTTGGCAGGGGTTTCCCACATCCGGCAAAAATGGTGTCAAATGGTTTTCTAGGTGTTGTTTCTCCGGGATGTGATTTGCTATTTAGAGCATGGGGGAAGTTCACTATAGATATGCTGCCTTGAGACCAAGATCTGTAGCAATCAAAAGACAAGATGTCTTTAAGTCTTCTTTAAACCTCCTTCACACTAATTTCCAAATACTCAAAAATTGCAAAAGATTGGGAAATGGAGGCAAAATACCACCATGAACACTGGACTTGGGCTATCACTGATTGTAATATCGTGTATGCATCATGGAGGTGATGCAGATGTCCCCTTGCACGTCTCTAATTGCTGCCTTGCTTTTATTTCAGCAAAGGAGTGTTTAAGCTTCAGTCACTGTTTCATGTTCAGTGTTCCTGGTGTTAGCACCTAACTCCTCCTGGCGAGAACGGTTTGAAGCAGGGAGAGAAAAAAACCACCAAGGTTTGCTCAGGTTGTGAGCAAACAAGGTAGCAGTGGCTGGGGAAAACTCTCCAAAAAAAAGTGTAAGAACTTAAATGTGCCTGTTTCTTCTTAAAGCAAAGGCTGCAGGTTGGGGAGCATCCCTCTGCTCCTGCTTTTAAAAGACTTTTGTTGTTGCTGCTTGGTTTTGTGAAGAACCTCCATGTACATCGCTGTGCTATGCCCCAGGGATGTATTTGGAGTCCCAGCTGGCTGCTTTCAACTCAAACATACCGGTGTCATGTTATTTCAGAGGATGTTTTGAAGGGGCAGAGAAAACCAGTCTGGATGGTGGAACCTTGTGGTGTGTACATCACAGAATGGTTTGGGTGGGAGGGGACCTTTAAAAATCATCTAGTCCAATCCCCTTGCAGGGAGCAGGGACATCTGCAACTAGAGCAGGTTGCTCAGAGCCCTGGCCAACCTCACTTTCTTCCTAGTCTGAATCGCTCACTTTTAGTTTAAAGCCATCACCCCTGCACAGCCAGGGTCTGCTCTTCTTCGCGGCCTTGCTGAAGGAGTTGTTGCTGGTCTGGATTCAGGAACTGAAGGCAGAATGGATGGAGTCCTCAGATAATGGCCATTGAAGAAGAGGAAGCCAGCCAGAAGGAAGCCAGAGAGAGATCCTTGTGATCCCTCAGCTTTATACTGCGTATACATGGGATGGAATCTCTTGGTCAGTTTAGGGTCCCCTGTCCTGGCTGCTCCTCCCCTCAGGTGCCACCTCTTACTCACTGCACCCCAACGTGGGGCACAAGGTTTAGCAGTGACCTTGGTCTGCACAGGAGCAAGTCTAAGCAAGAGCCTTTCTGCACACCCCAACCCTTGGTAGGAACTCTGAACATGGAGCGTTATCACTGCTGGGAGCAGAGGCTGGCTCTGAAAATCTGCTGGTAACTCCAGACAGTGCAGTTAGTGAAAACTGAAATGTGAAGTCACTGGTGAGAATTAGTTTGGTCCAACTCAAACCAGGACAGGGCTGTCACAACAGGATCTGCTAAAAAGATTGCCTCCATCTTTCTTCTAGGCCCCTTTAAGTCCTGAAAGGTCCCGGGAAGGTCTCCCTGGAGCCTTCTCTTCTCCAGGCTGGACAAGCCCAGCTCTGAGCCTTTCCTGCTTTACAGGAGAAGCAAGATTTGTCACTTTGATGCTTTCTCCTATCTCTGAAGCTTATTGGCCACATCTCACCTGCTAATGCTTCCTGGGTCCCTAGAGAAATGAAAACGGATTTTTAAAATTTTTTATTAATTCTTATTTTTTAATTTATATTTATTTATTTT